>QPMI01000602.1:0-269803 GCA_004431415.1 Cyanophora paradoxa | reverse complement strand
GACTTGCGCAAGGAGGTCAAGCTCTGCCAGCCAGCCATCAGTTTCTTCCGAATTTCAACTCGAAAGCGTCAACTTCGTCCGCGAAAATGGAAGGCCAGCCGAGCCCCTGCCCCGGTTTAGGGTGCTTTCTACATTGATGTACGACTAATAGAAAATGGAAGAAAAACGTTCGCCCCGCACTCTTCTCAGAAATGATGGCTCGGTCGCTGGGGGGGGCATCGGCCGTCTTCCTAGAAAATGGAAGGGCAACCAAGCCTCTGCTCCGCGAATATGATAGCCATCACGACTTTTAGAAAAAGGACGATAAACGAGCGCCCCGCACTCTTCTCGGAAATGATGGCTCGGTCGCTGGGTGGAGCATTGAGGCAAGCGAGCCCCTGCCCCGGTTAATGGTGCTTTCTACCTTGATGAACAGCTATATATATATTGTAAGACTGCGTTGGCTTCTACATCGGCGAGGGAAAGCTCACTCGGCAGACACACAAAGCTATTGCCCTTATCATCTCCGAGCGATGGGCCGCCCTTGACGGGGACTTGCGCAAGGAGGTCAAGCTCTGCCAGCCAGCCATCAGTTTCTTCCGAATTTCAACTCGAAAGTGTCAACTTCGTCCGCGAAAATGGAAGGCCAGCCGAGCCCCTGCCCCGGTTTAGGGTGCTTTCTACATTGATGTACGACTAATCGAAAATGGAAGAAAAACGTTCGCCCCGCACTCTTCTCAGAAATGATGGCTCGGTCGCTGGGGGGGGCATTGAGGCAAGCCGAGCCCCTGCCCCGGTTAATGGTGCTTTCTACCTTGATGAACAGCTATATATATATTGTAAAACTGCGTTGGCTTCTACATCGGCGAGGGAAAGCTCACTCGGCAGACACACAAAGCTATTGCCCTTATCATCTCCGAGCGATGGGCCGCCCTTGACGGGGACTTGCGCAAGGAGGTCAAGCTCTGCCAGCCAGCCATCAGTTTCTTCCGAATTTCAACTCGAAAGTGTCAACTTCGTCCGCGAAAATGGAAGGCCAGCCGAGCCCCTGCCCCGGTTTAGGGTGCTTTCTACATTGATGTACGACTAATCGAAAATGGAAGAAAAACGTTCGCCCGCACTCTTCTCAGAAATGATGGCTCGGTCGCTGGGGGGGGCATTGAGGCAAGCCGAGCCCCTGCCCCGGTTAATGGTGCTTTCTACCTTGATGAACAGCTATATATATATTGTAAGACTGCGTTGGCTTCTACATCGGCGAGGGAAAGCTCACTCGGCAGACACACAAAGCTATTGCCCTTATCATCTCCGAGCGATGGGCCGCCCTTGACGGGGACTTGCGCAAGGAGGTCAAGCTCTGCCAGCCAGCCATCAGTTTCTTCCGAATTTCAACTCGAAAGTGTCAACTTCGTCCGCGAAAATGGAAGGCCAGCCGAGCCCCTGCCCCGGTTTAGGGTGCTTTCTACATTGATGTACGACTAATCGAAAATGGAAGAAAAACGTTCGCCCCGCACTCTTCTCAGAAATGATGGCTCGGTCGCTGGGTGGGGCATTGAGGCAAGCCGAGCCCCTGCCCCGGTTAATGGTGCTTTCTACCTTGATGAACAGCTATATATATATATTGTAAATGTCAAAAGCACTCTAAAGCGAGGCTGGGACTAGTCTGACCCCCCCCGCCCCCCCCCCACCCCCCGAGTTTCCGCGCCCCCCGAGCGTGCACGTGAGCGTTGTTCAGCGTTTTTGGCACAAGAGATAGAGGAACAGATCTAGAGGCAGCAGCACGCTCACTTTCGCTTCGCCCGATCGCGGAGCTGCATTGGAAGTAAGTCTTAGTTACTCTACACGATCCTACGCGCTGCCGGCTTTCTACGGTTTCTACCGTCGCTGCCGGCTTTCAAATCGGTTTCAGTGTGTACCCCCCTAATCACTGTCGACTTCAACGCGTACGGGTCGTCCTTATCAACAGATGCAGCATGCACAACAGCACACATTCCGAGATTGCGCGGTCTGCACAACTCCCTAACGCGCTTCTCCCGTGCTCTTCTCCCTAACGCGCTTCTCCCGTGCACGCGCAGCGAACTCCAGAGGTGTCTTGCTCCGTCTGCGGCGTCACGAATTCGAACGCTGCGGTGCTGAAATGCGAGAGATGTGACGAAGGGTTCGCCGCCAGGTTGACCGCGTACGCAGCTCTTTGTGACTGCGATCCGCGCGCAGGTTGTGTATTCGTTGCCTAGATGAGCAGACTGGAGCGCGGGGACCTGCCAATCGTTGTCCTTTCGGGCTCCAGTTGGTTCAATATACTCCAAACCGCCAGCGAGATCGGGCTCCATTTGGCACCATATACTCCAAACGCTTTGTGGATGAGTTTCCGCACGACGGACTCCCGGAAGGTTCCAATTCTTGTTATACGGTGCGGGCAGCAAAATATTTGCGGCAATGCTTCTTTTTGGCTGCATTGAACTTTCGTCTTGGTTAGGACTGCCATTTGGACTTCGCTGCAGCCCATCTTTTGAAGGATTTGATTGCGCACGGGGACGTCGCTCTTCTATGGGCGCTCTCTATCGATGATGCGCTTTCGATAATGGAAGCGCTCGCAAATCGAGACCCTGCAATCAGCCGCAGTGTCATTGACAACATCGGTGGAAAGTGGAAGCTATGTTTCTTGCCGATTGTAGTCTGGAAAGGCTTGTACGCATCCACAGCCTGGCAACACTGGTGTCTTCTCGTCTTCGACTTCCGTTCAAGGCGGATTCGCTGGTTTGACTCGCTGCAAGACCCGATTGAAAACGCATTGGAGACGTTGCTTGTGGATGCTTTCCGTGATTTTACAATCGTCGACGAAACAGACAAGATCGAGATTCGAAACAATGTCCTTCAAGACAAGCACGGATCCGATGCCGCTAGCCACTGTGGTCCTTGGGTCTTGTTTTTCATGGAGTCTGTCGCACGAGAGGTCGACTTCAGGCCGGAGCGTGCTGTCTCCGACTGGAAACATTGCGAAGATTTGGAAGGTGATGATGATGAGCGCAAGTTCATGGACACGATGGCGGAGGAGTATAAAAAGGTGTTCGTTGAAAACGATCCTGGTACCGCGCCGTCCGGTCCGTCTTGCTTACGTTTTGGCATCAATGTGGGTTTTCATGCATTTCTTTTTATTTGAAAAGGTCTCTCGTTTGCGGACATTTTCAACATCTCAGGGCGAGACCATTCATCATTTCATTTTCATTCTTTTTGATTCACAAAACGCAGTGATGACGAAGGGTGCTGAACAATCACGCAACATCGGGAGGCTGTATCACGTAGTCATTCAAGGTTGATTACGAACAAAATAAACATCAAACATGACTTGCATCTTGACTAACAGAAAAAGAAAGATAAATGTTCGCCCGGCACTCCTCCCCGGAAATGATGGCTCGGTCACTGGGTCGGGCATCGGACCTCGTCCTCGAGAATGGAAGGCCAGACGAGCCTCTGCTCCGCTCTAGGGTGCTTTCGAACATGATTAGCATCTGGACTAACAGAAAAAGAAAGATAAATGTTCGCCCGGCACTCCTCCCCGGAAATGATGGCTCGGTCACTGGGTGGGGCATCGGACCTCGTCCTCGAGAATGGAAGGCCAGACGAGCCTCTGCTCCGCTCTAGGGTGCTTTCGAACATGATTAGCATCTGGACTAACAGAAAAAGAAAGATAAATGTTCGCCCGGCACTCCTCCCCGGAAATGATGGCTCGGTCACTGGGTGGGGCATCGGACCTCGTCCTCGAGAATGGAAGGCCAGACGAGCCTCTGCTCCGCTCTAGGGTGCTTTCGAACATGATTAGCATCTTGACTAACAGAAAAAGAAAGATAAATGTTCGCCCGGCACTCCTCCCCGGAAATGATGGCTCGGTCACTGGGTGGGGCATCGGACCTCGTCCTCGAGAATGGGAGGCCAGACGAGCCTCTGCTCCGCTCTAGGGTGCTTTCGAACATGATTAGCATCTTGAATAACAGAAAAAGAAAGATAAATGTTCGCCCGGCACTCTTCCCCGGAAATGACGGTCACTGGGTGGCCTGGCCCAGTGGGGCATCGGACCTCGCCTTCGAGAATGGAAGGCCAGACGAGCCTCTGCCCCGCTTTAGGGTGCTTTCGACAAATATAAATATCAAGCGTGGCAGAGGTCTATTGGCTCCGGTGGTGAAAAACAGCACTTTGCAATTTCTACACCCGAACTACCAGAAACACAAGCTACATTTACCTCTATCTACCATAGGGAAACTACGCCGCCGCCGTCGCCCTGCAGCCGCGCCGTCGCCGCCGCCGCTCTAATTGGTCGCCCTGATTATGCTGACGCCGGATCCGGAACGATTGCGACATCTAGATCGCTCTCCGGAACGATCGCGACATCTAGATCGCGACATCGAGTAAAACGGCGAAGAGCTCGAGGTCGCACAATGTCATGTGGAGGGCCGTGCAGCTCGATAAAGACCTCCTTTAGCTTTTCGGAGTCCTGCACCAGCCTCGAGGCCGCTTGGCACGAGTAGCCGTTGGCCTCCGCCGTCCTTCGTCCTCACATGCATGCCGGAATCGACCATGCCGATTTTCACGTCGATGATCGTGTCGTCGAGGAAGTGAACGCGAGCTCCCGGAAACGGCAGCAAGTCAAGGCGAGTTGCAGACCATGACCTCTTCGAATAACTGCGCCGACGTCGACGATCGTTTCTGAAGTGCGCCGACAGCGCCAGGCTCCCGTCCTGCACGAACGGGGCTGCGCAGTTAATCGACTTTTCAGCTTGATATTGATAAGTAGATACGGATGAACGCACCCGGCCGGCCAGGTTCGCCTCTAAGGCCTCCCGAACGAGCCTCGCGCCCTCACCCCCCTCGGTGACTTGGACGTAGGGCCCTCGGCGACCTGCAGCGGGCAAGAAGGACAAGGTGCCCTCGCCTGCCGCCGCGGATATTCAAAAGGACGCACCGATTGAAGAAATCAATCCAAGAAGAGGCAATGCCGGTGCACATCGTTTTGCTGAACCGCTGCAAGGGACGCCCGCGCGACGCGTACGTCGACGGAATTTCGTCAACGAACGAATCACCAAAGCAATTGAAGAGGACGGAGCTGTAGAGCTCGTGTTTTTTGTTGAGTATGTACAACTCGAACTCCCAACGACGGCAGCGGTTGCAGTACCTGGAAGTCCCTTTCGTTAAACTCTTGTACGTATACTCAAATTCAAGGTCGAGCTTATACTACAGAAATTTCGCACCACTGATGTCGATTTTTCTCCAACATGATCATGAGCTTCAGCCATTGCTGACCTTGAGCTGAGCTCGAGATGCTTACGTAGAGCTGAAGCTTGCTGAGCTCTTTGCACCATTGACATTTAACAATCGCCTCTGGAAAGGGGTCTGAAAAGGGGCCTCCGTATCCAGAAGAAGTGAAAGAAGTGGAAGACCGTAGTGTGACGTAGTGAGGATCTGCTTGCTTCATCAACACGCACTCCGAGGGCCCGTCTTCAAATCTCGATCAACCCGTCCTCGAGGAAGGCCGAGGAAGGCCGAGCAGCCCATCAGCGCCTGCCCTCCCCGAACCATGAGATCTTTGGCGTCAGATCTTTCAGAAGAACCGACATTCAAGGCGTGGCAGGTGGATGAGGGGACGCACCTCGAACCGGGGGAGACGCTCGCGCGCGGCAACGGGTGCGCGCCACCCCTTCTGCGCGCCGCAACTCTTCATGATGATCTCGTCGCCTTCAAGCTTGCGGAATATGACATGATGATATCCTCGCCTTGCTGCTGTCAACAAGAGTTTGAAAGGTGTGCATCCGCGAGCGCGGCCGCCGCGCACCTGAAGATCCCGTCGAAGCCACGCAGTGGATTCAGCGTTGAAGCCCCGACGATCCCCAGTACTAGTGGCCCGCCGGCGTATCCCAGGGTTCGAAGCCGCAAAAAAAGTTCAGTTTGCAACATCTTTGTACTCCTTCTCCTATTACTCCGACCCTTCTCACACCGACCACGAGCGACCCACGGCGCACGGCCGCTTGAGCTTGCCCAGGCCCATAGCTTCGCTAGAACCGTTCTGCACATCAGCCGTAGCAATTCCGAAGCGCGGCACTTCAAATCCGTGCACCCGAGCCGACCGACCCGGCCAATCCGGGAGGTCTGTAGCTTGTCGACAGTACTAGAAGCAAGCTACTTAGTCAGGCGAAACGATTCCTGCGGTGCTCCGCCACGTGGCTCAAGACCGTCCGCTGGCTGTGGTCTTTCACCACTCCAGCGAGTCACCGGACGCAAGGCCGACCGTCGGCCGATGCGTGAACATGCAACTGAGAGATCCTAACCCTTATCAGCGCGTCCTGGTGCAGTCGGGCGGCAGCCCGGGCGAACCCCTCGGTGTAATAGGTGCGCGGACTCGGTGTAATAGTCATACACCCAGGGTGTAATAGGAATCCGACTCCCAGTGTACGGGCCGTGATTCAAGACTCGTTATCCGTCGTGTCATCATCGAAAGTGATCGGGATCAACGGCAGGTGGCGGAGGCACGGGACCTCATGATCGGGCGGCACAGGCACGGGGCCTTGCGAGGGCGACCGGCTTTGCGGGAGCGAGAACATTGGCAGGACGCTCGTGAAAAGCGATCATGAGATCAACGTGCATGAGACTCGCGCGAGCGATACACCAGTGAAGTGTCATCGCTCGGACAGTGTAAAAAGACCGTGAGAGTGAACCTCAGTGACAGTGTAAGGGCCAGTCCAACCATTGCGAGGCCAGTGCGCTTGACGTTACTGGTCTTCGCGCTGATAATCCAGCACAACACTTTGTCACCAGGCTTGAAAACACGATGCGGCTCACGGCCAGTGCCATAGCGAAGCAACTTCTTGTTGTAAAGTTTGCGGTGTTCTCGGACGGCAGAGATTTGGTCGCGGGCGGCTCGAGCGACCGACAAAGCGTATGTAGAGAGAAACGGGATCTTCGTGAGGTTCGCGCAGGGTGAGGTCGAGACGAAGATCGCAGGCAACATCAATTCTCGTCCAAAGTGCAGAGCGGCGGGTGAAAACCAGTGGCAGCGTGATCGTGTCCGGAGAGCGAAGAGCACGCGATAATGATAGAAAGGCCAATGGGAATTGTCCTCCCGTTCTCATCGCAAAGAGCATACACCAAGCGCTTGTAAATGCCACAAGCCGCTCAGCACCGCCGTTCGTGGACTGGTGGACGTGGGAGCGTAAATCAACCGAGTACCTGGCGAGTCCAGAATTTGCCCAGAGACTAGTAGGCTGAAGACTTGGCGTTATCCGTGAGATACCGCTTGCAAGGGCCGTGATTCGCGTACACAGTTTGTGCAGCCCACTCACAGCACGACCATCAGCCTCCGTCAGCATCAAATCTCAGGTACTTGGTAAAAGCGTCGACATCAATGTGCACAAGTGTGAAACGGTGAAGTCGACCGTTCTCAGAGGGCGCCATAGGGAAGTGATCGGCTTGACGCAAGTCGCCAGGATGCTCAGACTCGATCACAGTGAATTGTGACTTCGGCTTCTTGTGAGCCTTGGCAAACTGACAGTGTCGCACGTCTTCACGTAGCGATGGACAGCAGTCGTCATGCCGGCCACCAAAACCGTGAGGCGATGCGCCGAGCAACAATGGGGCACCACGGTGAGCCCAGTCATCATGGTAAGCGTGAACAATCTTCTCCGCCACTCTGGGGTACAACGATCTGAGGCCGCATAGTGGGGAGCAAGGGCAACCGCAGTACGGTATCTTGCTCATCGATCGTGTACTGAGTAGCTTCACGAGCGAAGCGATCGCGTGCAGACTTGCAGAGAATGCAGCTCCCAAGCACCTCCGGGTCACGTTCACCAGCAGTGTAGTGGGAGTGACAGCGCGCCAGGTTCTCCTTCTCGCGAAGAAGTGCGAACACCATCTGGCAAAGAGGGTCACGAGCCTGAGCCATGATGACCGCGGTCCCATCGGAACAAGTTCACGGATCGTCGGTGGCGGAGGAACGTCAACGAGGGGCGGGGCCCTCGCTCCAGGTGTCCATGACAACGGTGCCACGCGGCAAGCGAACGTGTGTCGGCTCATTCTGGGCGCCTTCACCTTCGTCCAGCGGGGCGATAGCGCTGCTAGAAGTGGGATCAGGTCGCGGACGACCGAGGTCACGTTCTTGCTGCAGGAAGTGCATGTACTCTTCCTCGTCAGCAACGTCGAGATGCGACGGGGCGCAATGGCATATCGAGACTGCCGTGAATTCTTGCCCTTGGAGGCTTCACCCGCGGTACGGGGCATGCCTTGGCGTTCAGCGCCTTGCGGGATTGTCGCCGTCTGCGCCGCTCCTCCGGGTTCGGTTCCGAACAGAGGGCAGGGGTACGAGCGCGTCGATCTCAGACGGGTACGGCCCATCTCTGCCAGTTGGCGTCGCCGTTCGAGCGTCGTCGCCGTCCTTTCCCGCGAGGCTTCGTGCAGATCTCGGGCCGCACGCGAACGTCTGTCGCGATCACTGGCGAGGCGGTCAGCGTAGTCCTTTTCAAGCCGTCGCTGGTATTGGCGCGGGACACTCAAGCCGTGCTCCGTCTTGAGTTCGACGTTCCGTCGGACGCCGAGGACTGCGAAGATTGGCCGTCATCCGTGAGGGCCCGCGTCGTGCCCGTTCCACAGAGTCGCGTAGCGTGCGGTCAGCTGCTTGACGATCGAAGCCTCGCAAAGATGGACGGGGTAGCGACGGCTCGCTCTCCTCGTCTGTACCCCTCCCCCACCTTCCGGTGACTGAGACGAGGCCTCCGGGCCGAGCTCTCCTGTCCTCGAGCTTGAAGCCCGTCAGCGGAGCTCTCCTGTCCTCGAGCTTGAAGTCGGCGGCGGCGACCCTCGCCGGTAGCCAGCCGCGCCGTCGAGTGTATGCTCGAGGTTCGTCACCCCGCGGCGTCGCCGTGCAGGAGGGCCGTCGCGCCCGCCTCGTCTGCCGCTGCGGCCGGTGCAGGCGTGTCAACTTCCATGGGTACGACGTCGGGGCAGAGAGGCGCCGTTCTCGTGGAGCCGTTCCAGCGTGATCTGGGACTCCACATCTTCCAGGCCGCCGTTCTCGACGATGTCACGCACTCGCTGAGTGTCGGGCGTCAACGACCTTGGACGTCGCCGTGAAGTCTGAGGGTCGTCGCGGTCTCGGCGCGGTGGCGCCGGGCAGGTGCTCGGGTCGCGTGGTGGCGCGGCGTCTATCCCCAGTAGGGATCCACGCCGGCCCGTCCAGAGTATGTTGCAGGGCCGAGGAGGTGCGGTGGATGGCGACGCGGTAGAGTTCGCGTGGATCGTCGTAGTCTCCCGCATCGGGCACACCGAACCCGTGAGCGCCGTCGGTATCGAAGTCGTGATGTCAGTGCCGTCAGCGCCGCCAGGCTTGTACACTGCGTGCGTCTCCGCAAGGCGAGAGCAGCAGTCCGCAACGACGTTCGACCGCCCGTTGCGGTACTCGATAGTGTAGTTGTAGTGGTTGAGGGCGATGGCCGCGCGCCCAAGCGTCTTGTTGTTCGCCAGCTCCTGTGTCTTCAACCATTGCAACGCCGAATGATCCGTGCGGATCGTGAACGGGTGGCCGCAGACGAAGTAGTGGTGCCAGACCTTAACCGCCCAGAGTACGCAATGCATTCGCCCTCCGTTGGTGATTGGTACTTGCGCTCCATGTTTGTCAGAGTACGACTGATGAATGCGATGGGCGCTCGCGGCCGTCCTTGTCCTCCTGCATGAGCACCGCTCCATGGCCCGTTTGCTCCAGTCCGTGTAAATGATGAACGGCTTCGTGAAGTCGGGCAGCATCAGCACAATGTCCTCGCACATCGCCTTCTTGAGGTCGTCCAACGCAGCGAGAGCCTCGTCATTCCACACCAAGTTGAGCCGGTCGGCTCGTAGTGCGTCCGTGAGGAGGTCTCGCAGGGAAGTTCCCGTCGCGCGTAACTCTGTACGAAGCGCCGGTAGAAGCCTGTGAGGCCGAGGAAACTGCGGAGTTGCTCGACAGTCTGGAGTTCGTTCGCCGTGATCTTGGAGATGATCTCGACCTTCTTGGGGTCCATGCGAATGCCGTCGCTGCTACGCGGAATCCGAGCAGCTCGACTTCCCGCACCATGAAACGACATTTGCTGGGCTTGAGTTTGAGGTTACCGCGGTCGATCGCAGCGAAGAAGGCCTCCAGTCGAGAAGGTGTTGTTTGACGTTCGGCGAGTGGACCGTGAGGTCATCGACGTACGCCACGACGCAGGTGGACAAAAGGTTGCCCAAAATTGACGTCACGGCTCGCAGAACGCCGCTGGGCCGTTCGTGATACCGAAAGGGGTCACTTTCCACCTGTACATTCCCCAGGGGACGATGAATGTCGTCAGGTCACGTGACTCCTCGTCGAGTTCCAACTGCCAGAAGCCCGACGTTGCGTCGCCAGTCGAGAACGTGGACGCGCCCTGTAGGCGCTCCAATTGGTCCTCAATGCGTGGCAACGGGAAGACATCACGTTCCGTGAGGGAATTGAGCTTCCTGTAGTCGACGCAGAATCGCATCGTGCCATCCTTCTTCGGTGCCAGCACCACGGGGCTGCCGAAACCAGCTTGCGAAGGCTCGATGAGACCGTCGCGTAGCAGCTTCTCGATTTCCGCCTTCGCAGCCTTCTCCGCAGGCGGAGAGAGCCGGCGAGGACGGTGTACAGCGGGAGGTGCTTGGCGGGGACGCCGGGCAGAAGTCGGATGCTGTGCTTGTACTTCAGGAGCTCGCGTGGATTGATGTTCTGGGCGAAGCAGTGCTGGCGTTGCGTGAGAAGGTTCTGGAGTTGAGTGCGATCCTCGGGAAGGGCGTCGGGGTTCGACTCCGATGGTTTCAACAGGGCGTCCACCATCGCCTTGATGGTCTCGGGCGATGGCTTTGTAGGAGGCGCAGTGTCACTCGACGGGGCTCCATTCGAGCGTCGGCATTGACGGACGCGATGGGCACCGTGGGCCGACTGCGGGGCCAACCAGCATCGGCTCGGAGTCGAAGCGGGCGAAGTGAGGCTCGAAGAACTGGCCAGCTCCATGAGCTCCTTGTCGTTGAAGTGATCACCGGTTCGAGCAGTGTAAGGGGTGACGACACGTGCGACGTACGACATGAGACGCTCGCTGGCCTCGTGGGATAGCGGGATGTCGGCAGCAGCATGACGGAGCCAACATGCGCCGCCTCGCCCTCCGTGTAGTTGGGTTCGGGCGGTCGTCGGTGGTAGACCTCCGGATAGAGGCGTCGGGCTCGGGAGATGTAGCGCCGTGGTTGCGAGCGTCGGGGTACGACAACAGGCTTGAAGTTCTCGTAGATTTGCGCGGCTACGGAAGAGATCGGGAATGTCAGTTGTTGTTGAGGTGTCCAGGAGCTGTACACCCCTTGGGGTAGGTCTCGACATTCTCGTGTGGACGGAATTCGGACTCCGGCCAAGTCCCGAATTCAGTCTCCGCAATCACAGTTCCGGCTTGCAGGCGGACAGGCCGCCTGTGAGGGTTGCAGATCTGCACGAAAACGTGCCGTGTGCTGGGTTGCGGTGAATTGGTATGGCACCAAGAATTCGACTTCGTCGGCTCCGTCGAAGCCGTCGTCGTCGAGGAGGAGTGGTGGCGGAGTGAGGAGGACTTCCGGTGCGCCGAGAGTCGTGTTCGAAGTCGTTTGTGGCATGTAACATCGAACGAGCGATTCACCCGGCCGTACAGTGATGTCCTTCGCCAATCGGACCAGAACGCCGCCGTCGTGCTGGCCCGCAGCCGAAAAGGGACGTGGAATCGTTCGCCATCCGAGGAGTCAGGCGACGTGATCGTCATTCCCCAATTTGCTGGGTCGAGCACGATGTGAGCGTTGAGCGCCACCAGCGTTGTGAGGCCGAGTAGCATTGGAGTGTTGCCCATGAGACCAGGCGCGACGACGAGGACTTTCCGCGGAATTGTGACCGGACCAACCTTAATTGCAATGAATGCGATGCGCGCATAGGCAGTCATGTCCGTTCCAAAGCCGGTGAGGTGCACGCGCGGAGCGTTGCTGTAGCGAAGGCCTGGCAGTTTGTCGGCGATACTGCCGTCGAGTACGTCCGCAGCGGCTCCTGTATCCACCAATGCCTTGGTGAGGAGGTATTGAAGGACTTGTCGTCGGTGATCGATAGCGGCGATGTGCAAGTTGACGCAGATTCGGCCGTCGTTGATGCGCTCTCTGAGCGTGCGGTTCGTGTCCGTCATTCGCGCAATGGGGTGTGGTACTGACGGGCCGCCGTCGCCGAAGAGGGGAACGTCAAGGGGGTCCTCGACATCGTCAAATCCCAACATGCGTGCCGCGCAGACGCGAAGCGAGGCGAGGTAGCTCTGCTCATACGGTGTGCACGGTGTCGAACCGGAGATGACGCTGGCTGGCGGGAGCGGTGCCGTCCGCTTGAGGCGAGGTCGCTTCCGCGTGGTTGTCCGCCTGTGCACGTTCATGAGGACGTCCGTCGCGGCGAATGGGCGTGCCCTGCAGGGAGCTGCCGACAGACGCAGCGGGGGCCGGTTATTGCGCATTGTGGCTGAAAAGTATCCGACGCCAAGGATGGGCTTGCAGTCGGCGTTTGCGAGCTTGTTGAGGTGGCGGTTGCTGGGCCAGCCATAGTGAATCTCGTTGATCGCGTCAACTTCGGTCCCCGCTGCGCCATCCCGTCGTTCAGCCGGCCGGTAGCCAGGCTCTCCGGGGATCGGAACGGGATGGCTTCGCGGTGGCGCGAGAGAGACGCCGGAGATATTTGACGAGTTGGGGCCAAGCGTGGCGGAGGCGCGTGTCGCGTTGGAGTACGTGCCGCTCGTAGAAACGTGTCCGTTGAGCGTCATGACTACGGAAGTCATTGTGGAGGACCACGTCCCACGCCGCGAGGCCGATTGAATTGAGGATGAAGGCCGCCCGAGTGAACAAGGCGCGAGTGAAAGCGAGGTCGGCTGACAGGCCCTGAGAGGTTGTGAAATCCCACCGAAAGTTCTCGATCTCGTGGAGCGTCTCCAGGATTGCGTGGGCGTTGAGTTGGTGAGACCGCTGAAGCGGCGACCAGTCGTACAAGTGATAACTGGCGGCGAATTCAGGGTCCTCGAAGGCACGGTGTCGCGCGGACGTGATCCGCTCGTAGTCCGGTCCCCGTCCAGAGTAGAGGAGCCAGCAGCCCATCGTGAGATCCGTCGACGTCCTGGGATTAGTGAGGTCGTTGTATGCGATCGTGTGCGTGTGCTGCCGTGTGAGCGGTCCAAGGAGGCCGTGGGGGGCGAACGCGGACGACTGCACGCGCGAGGCTAGGCTCGGCGTCCCGGCCGACGGGGTCTCCGATGGAGCTACGGACTCGGCGGTGGAGCCACCACTGTCCGAGCTGGAGTCGTCGCCGTCAGAGGTTCCCGTCGTCTCGGTCCCCGTAGGACTACGACGCGGAGGCCTGTTACTGCCAGATGGCTTGAAGACAACACCCTGGATGTGACCGAAGCGTGCCAGTCCCGTCGGCTCGTTGGTGCGCAGATCCTTGAAGTCGGTCGACCAGACGACGAAGGGTCGGACAAAGGGCTTGCGCGCAATCCCAGGGTTCCGACGAATGTACTCGTCCGTGCCCACGAGCTTGATCTTGCCGTCGAGGCGCGGGTCCCAAATGTACGCGCGCGACTCCTCTGCCTTCGTCGTAGTGATGTAGTTCATGATGTTAGTGAAGCGCGTGCGGCCTTCGTACGGGTCGACAGGCGCGCCGTGGGGGCCGTGACCAATGTAAATGTGGGGGATCTGACGAAGGAGGCTGTCGTTGTCCGGATCGCCCAGGGAGTGACGCAGGGGGAGGACGTCGACGATCTGTACCGCCCGGTAGGCTTCGCGGCTAGTGAACGTGATGGGCCGCCTCGTCGCCGCGTCGACGGTGGCGTGATTGTAAACGAATTGTTCCAACCAACCGTGGAGTAGCGCCCGCGCCTGCGGTTCGCGACTGAAGATGGCGGCGCCGAATTCATTGTAGAATGGATCGAATGTGAAGTTGCCATATTCGGCGTGACGGAATTGCTCGTGTATGTCGGCGTATCGCTGTTCGAAATCCATAATAGCGTTGCGCACTGCGCTCGCGTTGACGTCATAGACACTGGGACGATGCGGGTGTGACGGATCGTTCGTGGGATCGAAGTCAGCGCCCCGGACTTGGGCGTTGAGTGCGTTGATGACTCCATCCGGGAGTCGGAATGCTACGGGCCAGCAGTGGTTTCGATCCATGTCGACATCTTCGCGAGCCGCCGGGGGTGTCTCGTGCTTGATCTGGACCGCCAACCAGTCGTTGGTTGCCTTGTGCAGTAGGGATTCGAAGGCTGTGATTAAATGTGCCGGGTCGACGCGTTCGCAGTCAGGGTACTCGACCTCGTACCATTTGTCGAGTTTG
This sequence comes from Cyanophora paradoxa, assembly GCA_004431415.1. Taxonomy (NCBI): domain Eukaryota; class Glaucocystophyceae; order Cyanophorales; family Cyanophoraceae; genus Cyanophora; species Cyanophora paradoxa. The sequence goes on along the minus strand of QPMI01000602.1, from coordinate 255,456 downwards.
GCACTGCGCGCCACTTCGCCTGAAGCCGTGAAGCGGAAGTGCAGCTCATCCTCGTGGCTACGAACGTAGTCGATGATGATGTTCCCGAGTTCCCCCGGTAGGGGCTCGAGGAAGAACGACAAGGCACCGTGCAGCTTGACTGCCGCCGCCAGGTACGCTGCGATTCCGTACACCCAAGTGTGTACCGAAAGCGGGAACCCCAGGACCTGGTGGACGACGGGGGGCGTTGCAGGCGCGGTGCCCGTGGGCCCGCGACGACGCAGAGACACGACGACGCCCCAGGGCCAGTGTAGTCATTGACGGACACCGGGAAGTACTTGGGGTCGGGGCCGCACGGGTGCGGCCCCGCCGCCTCGTTTGGGGGTTTCCTCGTGCCCGCGATGATCTGCTGCCAGGTGTTCCGGTTGTTCGCGTCGAAGATAGTGATGTGCGAGCGGTTCTGGATCGCGTTGGGGGCACCGCGGCTGGGTCCGGCCGGTGCAACGTGCGTGAATCGGACGATTCGAGGGCCGCACAGGTCAGCGTTGGCCGGCGTAAGAGTCATGGGCGGCGCGCTGAGGTCGTCGGGCATGGCAATCTCGTAGAAGCATCGTTCGACATCTTGACGTGAAGCGGAGTCACGGAGGTGCGCGTGGTTGTCCTCGTCGTAGATGCAGTCGAAGTAGTCGGCATACTTGTTGGCCGGGTGGAACTCGTCGGCGGCCGTGATCAGGAACGATCGGAAGGGCAGGCCCGCGCGGTTGTGCTGGCTGAGTTCGCCATGGCCGGGGGCGCCGGCGCGGTACGGGTAGGTGCCGGGGCCGACACCGTAGCGTAGGACACGACTGAGTGCTCTCGAGAAGTTCGACCAGCGTACGTGCATCTTCATGAGGAATGGGCGCATGTACGGGACGCGCCGGAGAAATGCCTCGAGACCAGAGTCGCCGAGTAGCACGTATGGCATGTGGACCTCACCTAGGACGTGCATGTACTTCTTTGTCGTGGTGGCGGGATGAACTGGGGGTGGGTCCCGAGTCGGGATTCCCTCCAGCTCTTCGACCGGCGGCGGCTCCGGGAGCTCCTCCGGTCTGTGCCCGTCCTCCACAGTGAGCTCCTCGGTCAGATCAGCCGTCTGTCCGAACGGGGCTGGGCCTCCGAGGATGTGAGCCGCGACGGCGAAGATGTGGGGCGCGTGTCGCCCATGTTCCTGGATCGTTTTGCAGTACGCTGTGGCCAGGAAGTCCGTGTTCGTGAAGAGAAGCGGTGTCATGAAGATGTGATAGGAGGTATCCCGTCCCGGATCAGTATCCAGAGGTAGGAAGTCACCTCCAGCTCGCGTCTCCTCGGGGCTGTATGTGCGCATGCCGTACGGGAGTGGGGGCGAGGATTGTGGAGACGGATTGGGTACCAGTCGTTGATCGTTTGGGCGAATAATTCCCCGTTGATGTGATTGTTGCGCCGTCCAAAACCCGCATAGAACGTGTCGCGCTCGTTCTCCGTCGAATCAGGTCGCGGTTCCCGTCGGACCATCACGCCGCTCAGATCCGGCCACACTCCGTGCTGGTAGCCAGCGCCGTCGACGACCGTGAAGCCCTTCGCCCATTCCTCGTTGAGGAAGGCCCAGAAATAGACGTCAGGGATGTCAGCGTTCTCCGAGAGTAGCACCTCCTTGAAAGGAACAGTGTGGAGTTCGCTCAAAATTCTGGAGATGATGGAGTCGACCTCCTCGGGAGTGAGCCGGGCGGCCTTGCGCTCCTTCTTCTGCAACTTCTCGTCATTCGGTCGCTTCTCGCGGGGGCGCTTGCGCTCTGTTCCGTAGACCATAGCGCGGGCGCGAAGCCCGAAATACGTGTTGGAGTTCCAGAAAGTGTCCTTGCTCATGTCGTCGACAAGTCCAACGAGGGAATCCCAGTCAGGAACGCGAGGCAAGATGTCGATGCCGTCCGACGTCCACTGTGTCAGGTATCCGTACTCGTCAACGTCGCGCTCAGGGGGCCGTGGGACCGGGACGGCGAGAGGGTCGGTGACGGGTACCATCGGACTGGGGAGGACAGGGAGTAGGTGATCGCGGTAGCGCGGGTAAAGCATGCAGTAGAACAGATTCAATCGATGCTCGGCGTCCAGGAGGAAGGCCCGTGTTACCGCCAAGCGCTGGGTGGTCGTAGCCTTGCTAAGTGCAGTGTCGAGTCGAGCGACGAGGCCGAAAGCAAGCTTGCTCGCAGTACGAGTGCTTGACTCCGTCTCGAGCTTGTACGCGCGACGCATGGCCTCGAGAGTCAGCTGGAGGATATGGGAGCGCCACGCAGTTTTGCACGCCAGGAGCGCCGCCTCTTCAGGGTGCACCATTATGTAACGGTCAGAGTTGTAATAGAGCTCGACAGCTGGCTCGGGCTGCTTCGGGGTGAAGACGGGGGCGTGCAGTCGCGATTCGAGACGGATCGGTTTGCCCTTCTTGGCGAGTTGACGCTTGTGCATGAACGTAGTGATTGACATCGCGACAACGGTGGTGTCATGTAGCTCGGCGAGCCTTGCCAGCGCAGTCGTCTCCGTGACAGACGCGGCGACGACGTTCGTGAAATTTGAGGGGGGACGCCGGAGCGGTGACGGGACAGTCCGTGCCGAAGACAGTGGTGTAGGTCGGACTCGCTGACGGGGGGCGTGCGCAGACGATGGACATCGCGTGCCGCGACCACTGCTAACTGGCTGTTCAGCCGGATCTCCTCCGCGAGCTCGGCGGTCGCCCGCTGGTTCGTAGCCGGGTTCGCGTCGGATTTCGGGTTGAAACGGGACGTGTAGTAACGGCGCAGGAAGTTGCCGGGGCCCTCGACGTCGGCTGTGATGTTGACGAGGCGGAGTACGTTCTCGACTTGCTCGGTGAGCATTGACAGCAACGGCGCGTGACTCGTCGGCCATGGACGGTCGGAGCTCGGTGCTGGGTCACGAACGTCGTAGAGGTGAGCAAATCGGCTATCCCCGTAGCGGTCGCGCGTCTCGTCCCACTTGTAATGGTCGAAGTATGCAGCGATGTCCCACGCCCGCGCCAGGGCCGTCGAACGCATCGACAAGGCGATGTCGGGCGGCGGTGAACCGTGTCGAAGCGTAGACAGATAGATGTCGTCAGGTCCTGTGAGCGGGGCCGTGAACTTGACAGTTTGGACCAGTTGCCTGATTGTTGCAAGGCGCGTCGCCGTGTTCGTGATCTTGTCGAAGTTCAAGAACCGTTCATCGCTCTCCGTCATCTCCACGTCGTAGTGCAGCGTCCGGAGATTGCGGGCAAGGTTGACAGCCACCTGAAGGATGCACGGTACGACTGGAGTCTTGGACTGGTGTACAAGAGTGAACTCTGTCGGTGTCAAACCAAACAGCTCCAGCATCTCTGGCCGTCCGAGGACATCGGCGAGCGGGTCGTTCGGGTGAGGCCACGTGGTCGCCGTCTCCCCAGGCGCGAAGGGCTGAGCCCGCGCGAGGCGCATGATGACGTGGATGACGGAGCGGAATTCGGTCAGATGTTGAAGGAGGTAGTGAGCCTGGTCACTCGGGCGAGTACCCAGCAACGGTTGCCCAGTAGGCGTGTTGCTGCGGGCAGCTGCGAGGTGCATGCAGCTCGTGAGCTCGCTGGCGGCGAAGAGGGTCGGCGTCTCAGGGGTCTTGCGCCAATCCGTCGTCGTCGTTGTGACCATGAAGCGTCGCGGCGTGTCCAGGTACGCACGCAGCTGGTTGTGCACCACGGGCTTGAGGCGAAGGATCGTCCAGGCGTGGCGGTGTCCAAGGTCGGCGGCCACGTCCTTGATCTCGGGCTCCGAGTCGCTGGACGTGTCTTCGTCGGTGTCAGGAGGACTGTCACGGTCGTCGTGAGGGCTCGGCAAGGTCGGCGTGTCGACGATGATCCCCCTCGAAACGCGCGGGTCGCCCATGGGCACGCCCTCGGTCCTCTCAGTGCCCGACGAGTCGGCAGTCGTCGAGTCAGGCATCGACGCGTCGGTCGGTGCAGTGTAGTCGGGGTGAAGTGACGGGATCGGCAGCATCGGGGGTTGGGCCGGGCTCTGCGGCGGGGCCGCCGTCACAGTCGTGGCCGGGCTGGCGGGGCGTCGGACGGGGCCAGTAGCTCAGGCGCAGGCGACGGGGCCGTCGAGACCGCAGCCACGGCCGTGGGGACGGGACGCTGTGCGGGGTCGTCAGCGAGGTCGCCATCGCCGGTGCGATGGGCGAAGCATCTCGAGCGGCCGTCGACGAGACCGGCGTCTCGAGAGCGGGCGTCGGGCCACCGGAGTCGTCGTCACGGGTGCAACGGGCTGGGCGTCCGGAGTCGTCGTCGCGGGTGCAACGGGCTGGGCGTCCGGAGTGTCCGTCGACGAGGCCGTCACCTCGGGCGCAGGGGGTAGGTCGTTCCGCGGGGCCGGGGGCTCCGGGACGTCGGTCGGCGGTGTCACCGGTGCCGTTGGGCACGTCATGTCGTCATCGTGGTAGTGAGGGTTGCCCGGGGTCTGGGGCCGGCTGGTATGAATCGGGAGCGCGCGGCCGCGGCCCCTGACCGTTCCCCCGTGCCTCGCCGATTGGCGCGGTGGAGCCTGTGCTGCCGCAGTACGGCGACGGGCGTCCATGGTGCGGCCACGAGCAATACCACCGATTGCAGCCTGCAAGTAGGGGGCTTGCGCCGCGGCCTGCACCGGGTCCTCTCCCTTGGCAGCTTCGGCGTCGAGGCGAGCCTGCAGTTCACGTGCAAGCTGTTCGTCGGCCAGCAGCTGCGCGTGCTTGTCGGGCGGAGTGGTCGGGGACGGCGTTCCAGGCGTGCGGCGACGAAGGATGTCTGTCAACACGTTGTGGACTTCGAGGTACCTCGCCGAAAACTGCGTCGGGTCCCGAAGTCGCGCGTTCTCGGCGGCGAGTCGCAAGTATTCCATGTCGACGTCGTTGGTTCGGAGAGTGAGATGCGGCTTAGTCTTGTCCCGCTGTCGGGCCGGCCAGTCGTGTAGAACGGCAGCGACGTAAATCGACGCCAACTTGCGGCTCACTCCCCCAGCTGCAGCGACCGTGGTCTCAGGCACCGGGTAGGGCGGAAGATCAGTTGGTGTCGGGCCGAGGCGCGTGTTCGGCTCATCGACGGGGTGCATTAACGCGTGAGCATGGTAGAACGCCGGTGCCGACAAGCAGACGGGAAGCGACGCGTTCACAGTCGTTCGCGCGAGTCGGGACGTGTCCTGCCCAGAGGTGTTGACGACTCCCGGAGCGAGAATGATTGGCCGAGTGCCTATCGGTCCAGTACTCGCGTCGCAAACGCCAGGCCGAAGGGTGCTGGCGCGGACGGTGAAGGGGCTGACGTCGACGTTAAGGAAGATGTCAGCGACCCGAGGCCAGTCGTCGTTCCCCGTCAAAGACGTCGTTCCCTGTGGGGTGATATCCATTAACAGACCGATAATCCGCAGGAAGAGCGTCTTCATTTCCATCGTCACTCCGTACAGAGCGTCGAGCGTGATGTCCGCCGGTGCATCGTCAGGTCGCAGAGTACTCGGGTACGGCGTGCGCTGGCGTGAAGTTGGCGACGGCACGGGGCAGTTGCGGACGAACTCCATGTACGGCGGCGTTGTGCAGAGGCGGCAGTGCTCCTGAAGCTCGACGTTAGTCATTGTCACCGTGTTGCCCGTGGTCGAGTCGATGTACTCGTAGTAGCGGTGCGCAATGCTGATCACTGATGCACGGAGCCGGTGGTTCACGATGACGGGTGAGCCATCGGGGCCGATGCTGCACGTGTGGCACGGTGCAGGCATGTCGACTGGCGACAGGAAGAGAAGAATTTGCTGTCCCCCAACACTGACCATGATCTTCTCGACCGTGCGAGAGGCGAAGACGCGGTCTCCACCCTCGCGCTCATACCTCCCGCTGCCTGGTGGCGACGAGCGATGAGCGTGATCGAGTCTTCCGCAATGTCCATCAGCATCTCGCGCAACTTCCGGTTGCGGTTGATGGGGTCATTGTCAGCCCTGTCCTCCGACGCCTTGGGCCGCAGTACGGCGGGCGCGGGTGGAGTGGGCGTGGTCGGCGGGACGATTGGCGTCTTGTCCTCAGGGGCGAGGCCCTCTGCCGTCGCGACAGAGCTGGGTCCGGCGACGGGGTCGGTCGGAGCGTTTGCCGCGACGAAACGAGCGTAGGCGTCAGCAGCCTTTGCCGAAGTCGCGTCAGGGCCTGAGGCGAACCGTAGCTCACCCTCGCGCTCGAGAATGTAGACGAGAAGTAGGATCGTAGACTCGACGTCGTAGCCACGGAGGTACGTGCGGAGTGTGCTCTCAACGTAATTGACAGCGGCCGTTCGTCGGTTGGGGCGCATGAATGTTGGGCTGCGGTTCTGCGCGTCGGTGAAGGACGTCTTGACACGGTTCAGGAGGGACTCGACGACAGCAGCTCCTGGGAGCGTCAGCGTTGTCGTAGGTGCAGGCGGCGCGTCGGTTGTGTCCATGGCGCCGTCGGTGAAAGTGAAGACACGACGGGCGCACAGAGCGTTGACGATTGCCTGAACCGTAGTGTCAACATCGAATGCCTCGAGCTCCTTACGCAGTACACTCGTGACGTGGTTGGCCGCAGCCTGCCGCGTGCGAGGCGGCGGGGCGCCCGTGTTCGTGATGGCCATCGCTGCCATTTCAACCAAGTGTAACAGCTGCTCGCCCTCAGCGCCCCGGTAGGGCCGGCGAAGCTGCTCGTTGGTGTTCGAGATGTTAGTGTTAATTGCCGCGATAGTCGTCGTCTCACGGGCGATTGCGATCCACGTGCGCAACGTTGTCACGTCATCCTCAGTGGCCGTGTCTGCAATGATGCGTGTGACGGCCGCATTCAGACGCTTGTGCTCACTGTGGCCTTTCGGGTTGATGAGCGGGCGGGCCGCCAGCAAGTGCCAATGCGGGTGGCTGTGGTGAGCGTGAGTGCCGTCAGCGCACGGGATGCCGGGGTTCACGTCGAGCGCCGGCGGGATCGGGAACCGCCCGTTCTTCGCGTGTCCGGAGATGTCGCGGGCGATCACAAAGAACTCCATCTCCCTGGTCGGGTCACGAACGGGGTGCGACGTAGGGAGGCTTTCAAGCGCAGCGATGAGCGCGGAGTGAGCAGTACGAAGTCCGTCATTGGGCGCGTCACGACGGTGTGCCGAGGGAATGGGGCGGGCAACAAGGGTACCATTCTCCTGGCGGCCGACGACATGGGGGTGGCAGTCAGCACACGTCTCGTTGGCGAAAGACAGGTCCCGACGGCGAGGCATGTGCGCATCCTCCGTGAATACCGCGGTACGGTAATTGGAGGCCTGCGTGAAGACGGGGTACATGTTGTCGTGGGGCTTGGGGAAGCGGTGCGCGCGCGCCTCCTCCGAGTCGCCTTCCGCATCGATAGCGTTGCGGACGCGAGCCCAGCAGACACCGGGGCCCTTCGGCTCGAGGTACGTCGTGAGCATCTGGAGGGCGGGGCAGTAAAGGATGGTACGCGCGTGGATCTGGCGCTGGTCGCTCGAAGGGATGCCATCACGAAGCCAGTCAGTGCACTGGATGCCGTCGACGTGCATGCGGTTGTTAACACGGCGAGTGTGCATGTTGTAAGCAACGTTGTCGAGCCAGTCAGTGCAAAGGGGTACCAAGGACTCGCAGCCCTCGACCGCCGGTAGCGAGTCGATTTCGGGCATCTTGGCGGGCGGGGCCTTGTAGTTCGGGGTCGGCCGCCCACTTCCCTTCGAGACGTTCCCCTCCTGCTGCGAGGTGGCTGCGGGGGAGTCGGTGCTCGATTTGGAGGTTAGCGGGCCGAGTGCAGTGTCCATCGGCGACTCTGTGACGGGGTCCCCCAGGGCGCAGTACGTCCGGGTCTTCGGCTCCCGCACAGAGTCAGCGTCGGAGTTCGTGCTCTTCGCCGAGGGGGCGGCCGCGAAGGTGAGCGACCTCGTGACTGCGACGCGGGCGACGGGATTGATGGCGTTCGGGCGCGGGCGGTGCATACGGCCAAAGTTTCGAGTGAAGAGCGGGGTTTTCTTGGACGTGACGGGAGCCAAGGCGGCGGACATGCGAGTGTGGTCGTGCCGGCGGAGGCCAGCGTTGATGAGGTCGCGGATACTGCCGGCAGTGACGCCCCGCCGGGGCTGCGCACACCGAATTGGAACACGGGACTCGGCCGCAGTACGGCTTCCCGTTTCCATCTCTGTCGACAAGTCAGACGGGGCCGGCGACGACGGGCCGGTCGCGTGAGTCGACGAGGGGGACGGCGACGCGGGTTCAGCGACGGGGATGGCGACGGGGACGGGGGCCGTCCTCTCCGCCGCCGACGTTACCGGCTGCGTCGCCGTCGTGGCGTTGACGTCCCGAACGAAGTGCGCGATGTCCGATGCCGAGGGCTGCGTCGGCGTGATCGGGACAGTTTGCACCGGAGCGATCGGTACCATGGCCAGGCTGTCCGTCGTAGCCTCGGTCTCCCGGCCCGAGTCAGGACCACCGGACTGCACGGCGTCTCCGTGGTCAGTCGGGCGAGGGTTCGGGGGCGGCGCGTTAGCGATGGGGCCGGTCGGGCGCGGAGACGGCGCGTCAGCAACGGAGCCAGTCGGGCGCGAAGGCAGCGCGTCAGTGACGGGGCCAGCCGGGCGCGAAGACGGCGCGTCAACAACGGGGCCAGTCGGGCGCGAAGACGGCGCGTCAACAACGGGGCCAGTCGGGCGCTGCATCGGGGCGGGATTGCCGAGGAGGGTGGCGTTAGATCCCGTCCCGCCTTGGCCGCCGCCTCCACCGCCGCTCTGGTAGCCGCCCCTGCCACCGCCGCGATGGCCACCACGGTGCCCGCCGCCTCCTGCGCCGCCAGCACCACCATCGGGGCCACGCTTCGGGGACGGACCGTGTGGGGGACCGCCGTCGTGCTGGCGCTTGCCACTGGGGCAGCGGTTCTGCGTGTGACCCTCCCCTCCGCAGTTGTAGCAGCGCACCGGCTTCGTGCACGCCGACGCGTGGTGGCCGTGCTCGCCGCAGTTCCTGCAAGGGGCGGTTTGTAGCTGCGCCGGAGCGACGGGTACAGAGTTCGACGGCGGGGGACCGCGTTGTAGGACGGTGCCTGCGGGCCGCCAGGGATGAGGCCGCAGAGGCGGGCCGCAGCCAGGACCTCGGGGTCTTGGCAGCCTTGGTTGACGAATTTGAGTAGTTCCCGACGGTACGGGTGAGAGCAACACTCGTGGTAGTCGTCAGAGTAGTGATGGATGTCCGCGGCTCCCAACGACCGACAACGTGTGCAAATGTGATCGTTGGTGCCGGGCCTCACCCTCGGGCGCGCGTCGCGCGGGTAGCCCTGGCTCGTACGGATCGCCGTGACCGTCTGCGTACGGGCGTAATCGTAGGGGCGGCCGATGGGCGGGCGATTGCCGTAGTCCTTCCCGGGCACCGGTGCGTGCCAGTCGCAGCAGCCGGGGACGGGCTTGTGGCCCGGCGCCGGCTGCTGGGGCGCGGGGAGGGCGGATTGGTAGATCGGATTGGTTATCGGCGGGGTCGACGGCGTCGTGTGGACGAGATTGACCGAAGAGCCGAGTAACTGCGAGTGCGGGGCCGAGGGCGCAGGGGACGACGAAGGCGGTGGGGTGTACGGAGTGCCGCTGTACGGCGCCGTGTACCCGTCGTCGCCATCGTTGTCGTAATCGTACCCGTCGACGTTCGCCGCGTTGATGCTGGCGCCCTTCTTCGAATTCCCAGTAGGAATCGAGGGCTCCCCAGCAGTCGTCGTCACAATCAGAAAGCCCGCCTCCCGAATGAGCGACTGCGCACGAGTGCAGAAGAGGTTAAACCAGGTCTCCTTGTCCTTGGGAGTCATCCCATCGGTCGGCGACAGGTCCTGCGCCATCGTCTTCAGCTTCGGCAGTAGATTCAGCGCCAGGTCGTAATTGGCCTTGCGCTGCTGCTCGTACGGGAGGCCGGAGTACAGGCCGTGGTGTAGCGTCTTGCGCTCCGTGATCTGCTGCTCGAGCGTGTCATAGACGTCCAGCGCCTGCACAGTGTGGCCCGTCTTGTCACGCGGCAGGTCAGTGAACGCGATGAGGTCACAGATGTTGGCGAAAATACGGTCCAGTTGAGTGCCATCGTACGCCGCGATGAGCTCCTCCTTGAGACGCTTGCGCTCAGCGGGGTCAATCATGCGAACGAGGCTCTTAATGTACGAGGGGACGCCGCGAATAATGTCCGAGGGCATCTCAGCCCGGAGTTTGTCGACGACGGCCTGTCGCGTCTGGACGGCCTTCTGCGCCGCCTCCTTGGCCGCCTCCTCCGTAGCCGTCGCGAGTGTCGCCTTCGCCTTCGTGAGCTCGCTCTCTGCGTCGACGAGGTTTTCGACGAGAGACCGGTGCAACTCGACCGTCGAACGGTAGACTTCCGTTAGTCCCGCCGGCAGCGAACGGACACCGAAATCGACGGCGTGGTACGCCGCCTGCGAACCGTCGTCCAGCAGGGAGTACTTCTTGTCTCCGCGAGTAGCCGAACGGATGGCGTTGTGATGTTGGAAGACGCCGTTGGGCGAGACGGGAATCCCGGTGGTGTGGCCCATCTTGCCGTCCTCCATCTTGATCGCCTGCGGCGGCTCCGCGCCCATGACCCGCCGGCGCGCGATCTCCTCGGCGTGCGCCGCTGCGACTCGGGCCGTGCGGTTGAGCATTGTCAGTTGGCCGGGGAAGGTCGGGCCATCTCGCCGGAAGTCATGCCTTCGCGCTCCATCACGCGGTCGTTCGACGTAGACGTTGCCGTCGGGCCGCGACCGCAGTACGGTACGCGAGCTGGCCCGTGACCGTCGTTCGAGTCGGACCGCCGCAACCGATCCCCGATGCGCGCGCGGCACGAACGATGAGCCAGGGAGCTAGCCGATGCCGCGGTACGGCGGGCTGCTCCCCAACTGCGCGAGTGAGCGGCGGAGGCGCGTCCGAAGCTTCGAGAAGGGAAGCGTCGGCGGCGAGGCGGGTCAGCGGAGTGCGTCCGCCAGTAGCGGTGCTCTCCGAAAGCGTCAAGCGTTCGCCTCCTCGTAGTCCAGCGGGTTCACGCTCGCGGCCAACGGACGTGCGCAGCAAGTCCGTCAGCTGGCGTGCGCTGGTCCCGGCGAGGATGTTTTAGGAGGTTTTATACGTCCCAGTAGACCTTAGCAACCTTCCCGTAGCGTACCAGCAGCAGGCGAGCAGGCTGTCACGTTGCAAGAGAAAGCTGCTAATCACAGACTACTGTGTACCCTAGGACACGGCTACCGGAAAGTATCAAGCTAGAGTCAGAAAAAGTAGCTAGGGTCGCATCTTCGTACAGGGGTACAGTGACTCAGGAAATCGCGAGAAGCCGCGGGTCAAGTCACGGTACTACTGCGAACGAAGTGCAAACGAAGCACTAACGGCTAGGAAACCCTATCGGCAACAATTTACCTAACTCAACTGCCCTTGATTTTCGCAAATCCTCGAAATATAATCGAAAATGCCCTTTTTAATACAAAGTATGATGTGGGACCCTTGGAGACTGCAATCAATTCAGTTACTGGTGAATCACTAATACAAGATTCCCTAAAGGACATTGTGATTACATCCTTTGATACTCAGAATATGAAACCAATATTTATCACAAATGATAACAATTACAACTTTATGCCTTGTAAGATTGCTGCTAGGGCTACTTCTGCTGCTCCTACATATTTCTCTCCTGTAAGCATTGTTGATTTCAATCGGGGAGTATATGTCTGTCTCATTGATGGTGCCATTTCGGGAAACAATAATCCCAGTGTGTGTGGTTACAGCCATGCAAAGAAGATTTACAGTGATGATGATGATATTATAGTAATAAGCATCTCTTGTGGAGAGGTGGACCCACATTTAGAGTCTGACTATGTGGGTTATGCTTATGAGACTGTGAACAGCTGGGGCATTCTCTCATGGATTGCCTCAACAGATGGAAGCCCATTGATTAACATGCTCATGGCTGCAAGTGAGCTTTCTGCCCTTGATAAAATGGAGGAGTTGTTACCCTACAACTATGATCAGGATTATGGGAGATACTATAGGCTATCAGTCCCTCTTCCGAATCACATAGTAAGCTCCCTGGATGACACTTCTAAAATCCCAGATATGCTTTCTTTCACAGAAACATACATAGCAGCAAACAATGATATGATTAATAAGCTTTGCAGCATTCTAGTAGCAAACTATGAATTAAAGAACCCTACAAAGGCTTACATCTCATCCACTCTCACTACATCACCACCTTTGGATGCTAATTGGTATCAGCTTGCAGATGATGCCTTCACTGCCTCATCCTCTGTGACTGGTAAAGAGCCTTTCATGGCTAGACCTTCAGCATTTGGCTGGGAAGCTGGAGCCTATGCTCCTGAGCAGATATGGGAAACCCCCACTGAATACCTTCAAGTTGCTTTCCCATACACTTTTGAACTCTCCTCTGTGATTGCCTATGGCTCAGGTGACACCAATGCTTTTATTAAGACTTTCAATGTGGCAACATCCACTGATGGGATCAACTGGTCTTTTATTCGATCAGATGGGCAAAACAAAATGTATGTCTGTGAGAACATTAACAATGCTCACAACTCAGGTGATGTGGCTTTATTGAGTGGATTCCCTCTCAGCATCAAGGATGCTTTTTACATAGGTTTTTCTCTCAGAATTAAATATATTCGCATTTATCCCCTTGTGTATGTGAATGCTCCCACAATGAGAGTGGACTTTACAGGTGCCTTTATTCGATAAACTCCAACTGAAACGAATTATCGATTCCATTCATATCAATCAGTTCACCAAAGTAATCTTTAAACTCAACTGTGAGTTCCCTTATCACCAGGTTTCTGTCATTGATTTGAATAAATTCTGCATGCTCACCACTATGGTAAACATAGCCCCCTATATCCTTACTCAATTGCAATCTAAGGATAGCTCCCTGGTTTTGTGGTTGCGATTTTGGAATTATATTGTGTCTGCTGGCAAAGGGGGACAGCTCTTTAATATGCATGTACAGATACTGCTCAGCATTCATATCAGACATCTTCCTGCTGTCAAAATAATATTGCAAGGGCTTAGAGGAGAGTCTGGGTCCTGAGAAGGTGATTCCCCATGCTGGGTGATCAGGTGTAATAGGTTTGCCATCATACTTTAAAAGGTTCTCAGGTCGATAGGGAGATCCACCAACAGGAGGAGTGCTATAATACCCATTGGTATATTCAGTAGAGCTTACACCCAAAAGCTTCCCTATTCTCTGGTTGCTTGCAATAAAACGAAACTCATGGTTACTGTAAAACTCCACTTTATAGGTAGTTGGGTTATAGAATATCTTGAACTCAAAAGCTACTGTTTTGCCTGCAATTGTTTGGAAGCTTGAATAGTTCAGCCCGTAATTATAAGGGTGTGTTACCCCAAAATGACCCTGATTGATGTAGCCACTGGGAAGGGGATACACTTGTTGTGTGATCACTTGGTTATATGAACCATCTTGGTAATTAAACTGAACTGTTAGATGATCAGTTCCAACACTGTTATAGATGCTGTTTGGAATCTCTGCATATAGAACCCTGCATTCCCTTGGTCTCTCTACTGGAGTTGTGAGGGTGACCCTGTAAGAGTTTTCATTTTGTCCTTGGCTTCTATCCCTGCTATCAATATTAACGAGCCGGTTCATTTTAATATATGAATATAGATAAAAGAAGAATGCCTGTGGATTACATCGAGGTTAGCTCATTTAATACAATCTCTGGTGATGGTCCCACTTCAAGCTTTGTGGCTAGACTCCCCAGTACTTATGAGAATGTGAGGGCTGTGAGACTGGTCTCAGCCGAATTTTATAACAGCATCCCTATGGTGAGTGGTGAAACCAAAGCAGGAGATGTAACAGTTGATAACACATTTAGTATTTATTATTCTGAACAAACTCCAGGAGCTGGAAGCTCAGGAATTCCAACAACTCGCCCAGCTGCTGATTTTGAACAATGGAAACAATTCATGGTAAATCGCGAGACCCCCATCCAAAGCCACCAACAGCTGGTGAATGTAATCAACTCAAAATTCATTGGCAGAACTCCCCAACCATCCATTCGCTGCAAATGGGATGAGTCACTGAAACGAATTATATTCCAGTCGGCAGTGCCTTTTTACCTGGCTTTCTCACTTGCTGTAAACCCAAGCCAACAAACAATCCAAAAGCTATTGAGTTCAGCTAGACTGCTTGGTCTTGATCCTGGAAGATATGGGAATTCCCCAATCAAATCCCAAGTTTATGATGCTCTCACTGATGGAATCTTTACTGATGGTCGAGTGAATGGCATTATATCTTCTTTTGAGCCTGAGAAGACCAGGGACAGTGTTTTGTTTGTGAGAGTAAAGGAGCTGGGTGATCTGGTTCAATGTGGGGATGGTCTTCTGACTGGTTACTTTCACAAAATAGTGGTCCCTGATAAAGACTATGGTGAGCATGTTGTTTACAATTCAACAGAAGCTCACCCACTTTACAAATATTATAATAAGAAGGTTGGATTATCCACTTTCTCGGTTGATATTGTTAATGCTGTAAATGAACCAATTGATTTTGAGGGTCAACCTGTTCATCTGACCTTTGAAATTCGCTATGGTGATGAGCCAGCAGGAGACCCAGTTTATGAATACTTTAAGATGAGAATGTCGCAGCTTCACCCTTCCTATCCAGTTATTACAAGCTTCGCATAAATTAAGGATCATTGGTAGATTTTTTATGTTGCAGTATAATAAAAGAGAATATAATGGATATCACTTCCACTCTTCAAAGACTTTCGCTGAAAGAAGCCCTAACAACCCCAGAGGAGGCGAAAGCCTTTTTCCTGGATAACTCCCTAATGCTTGGTCTCGAATCCAAGTCTAAGCCAGTTCTAGTTGTTGTGAATCCCAGCAATACTTTTGAGAATAATGTTGGAAATCGCATTTCCTTCAAGCTACCTCGCTACAATTTCTGTGGAAAACTCGAACTTGCTTTCGACCTTCCAGCCATCACATTTGCTGGTGATACTGACCTAGTTCGCAATGGATACACTCGCCCAGTTGGTGCTTTAGTTCAGCGACTCGAAATTACCTATGGATCTTACACCTACCACATTCCCTCTGATTTCCTTGCTCATTTCCCCCTGGTCTATTATTCGGAGGATCAACTAGCTAAAAAGAAGCAATCAATGGGCATGGTTCATGGCATCCCTGCTCATGGAACCAACCGCCTTGGTGGCTCATTCTTTGTTGAAATCCCTGTGCCTTGGCTAAATCACTACCTTCCCCTTGGTGCTTTATCTGGTGAAATGGTTGTTACTGTTTGGTTTAAGGATGCTGGAAAGGGTTATGTTGAAACTTCCTATGGTGGTCGTGGTCTTACTGTTGCAGCAGCTGATGTAGATTATTCAAAAGATGATGGTCTTGGAACTGCCCCTGCTGAAACTGTTCTGGCAAATGTTGGTCAAAACATCACAGACTTTACTCTTGGTGCAACAACCCCTGTCATTTCTATTACTTCTCCTCGCCTTTACATGCATGCTATTAATGTTTCTGATGAGCTTTTCGCTACTGTAATTGAAAAAGTAAAGACTACTGGCATGGCTATTCCCTCCCTTGATATTGGATTTGTAGATGCTAGTGCTTTCCCTGCCAAGGGCAATGCCCAACCCAATCGAATTAACCTCTCTCAAATCTCAGGTCTTGTTTATGCTCTGCTTGTTTCAGTTCGTGATAATGCAACTGTTGATAAATCCACTGGCTCCCACAGTGTTCTTAAGACCTATGCCAACTCCAAAGATATTACTTTCACTGTTGAAATTAATGGACAGCGACTTTATGCCACTGAGCCAATTTCCCTACTCAAAGGTGCTGAGCTAATTGCTGATGCCTTCAAATGCTCTAACATGGATAAGGTTGCTGATCGCTATGTCCTTTCAGGTTTAAGTTTCTGCATTGATGGAGAGAAGGCAATTCGAAATATTGCCCAGTCTGGTTATGTCGATTTAACAAATTCCTCTTCTTCCTTCCTCACCCTCTACATGCCTTCAGATAAGGTAATCGATGTCAATGTTCGCGCTCTCATGCATAGCTATATAATTTTGGACAAGGATGGTCTCCGAAGAATTAATTTATAGATTGTTACGATATTCAGTCTCTCTGCATTATTTTTATCTGTATTTATTTAGAAAGATATACAACAATGAATGATTTGGATGAATTTGTGGCTGGTGAAATGATAGAACCACCATTTCGTGTATTAGCAATTGGCAAGTCTGCCACTGGTAAATCAGAAGCTGTAAAGTATTGGTTGAAGCAACTGCATGATGCCAAAAAGATTGATGTTGTATTAGTTGTGAGTGGAACCAGCTTCAATCATTTCTGGGATAAAGTGGCAACACTGCAACTGGGAAAATGGGATGCCCCTTACATTGCTAAATTGCTAGATGAGAGGCAAGAGAAAATAGAAAAGGGAGAACCTGTTAATCAGTTATGTGTGGTTTTAGATGATTTAATCGATAATGAAATAGTCGATTTGACCAGGGATAAAATAATAGGATCTCTGTATTCGCGTGGGCGCCATTCCCAAATAAGCATTTTTTGCATAACTCAGAAACTGCGTAAGGTTTCTTCAACAATTCGAGTTAATTCGGACTATGCTATGTTTTTAAGTGCTGCAAATCGCAAAGAACTGGAAGCCATAGAGGAAGAATACAATATAATGCGAAATAAAGAGGATTTTTACAAGATGTTTGAAGAGTATGTTCACTCCTATCAGTATATTATTTGGTCCTCTGCAAACTACTCAGTTAAATACTATGTAGATAAAGCTGAGCTTGTGAAAGATTTCCCATTTCCTCGCTTCCACAGAAAGCCAAAAAAGAAAGAAGATGAACTGAAACCACCAGAGAAAGAGGAAGCCCCTAAAGAAGTGAAAAGCCAAATCCATAGCAATAAATTGATGAGATATAAACGCGGTTTATAAAATTATCTCTCATTCTAATAAAGATACAATGCCTCCCAAACGAAAAATAGGGATCCCAGCTGGGGCTGTTGGCTATTCAGGTGGTGGAAACAATGGATCCATTAACACTGAACCACTGAAGTTCAATGGTATGAATGAGGTGAAGCCCTCACAACAAGAAGAAGACCCTCTTAATGCTGCCTATGAGGAATCAGTCGATGACAAAGCCCCACAGGCTTCAACCAGTGACCAACTCAACATCTCACCAGAAGCCTCAAAAATGAAAGCTGTTGCTGAGGGTGCCAGGCGAATTATTGGTGCTGCTGATGATAAAGGTCTAGGCTTGCAAGATCTTTCACTGGCTCGCAAAGGTGAAGGTCTTAGTAAGGAATCAGACAAGGTAATTCAGTCTATGGCTGGTGAAGTCACATATAAGACTGCTCCCACTCAAAATATTCATCGAATTCCCAAAGCTCAATGGGATGAGATGACTGCTAAACTCAAAGACTTGGAAGCCAAATCCAGTGCCTTGGAGCAGTATGTTACTGAGAAGAAAGAGAGGGCTAAGCTAAAGGAGATGCTTCGAAAGGAAGTTTATAAAATGGGCATTACTGGTGTCCCAGATAAACAGTTTATTGCTAAGAAAGAGACCCAAATCGATGAGCAAGCAGTAGATGAAATGAAAACAAAGACCCAAAAGGGAACCATTGAACCTGGTGCCACTAAAGCTGAAGTAGAAAAGGGAGTAGCTCCCACAGTATATAAAAGACGAGTTTGGCTTTAATTTTCTCTGTTTTATTAGAGACATGGATATAATACGAAAGTTTATTGAGATGCTCAGTCTGCATGTGGTAAGCAATTGCCACAGTGGATGCTGTGACACAACAATAGAGTTTGAGATGTCAGATACTGAGGATAATGTATCTGAGGCAAGAGAAAGAAGGAGGTCAACAGCTTCAGTGGAGTCAATGCCAGCAGACCCCACAGAGTATACATATGAGCAACAGGAGTATCCAAGGAGAAGTTCTCTGCCAGCAGAAAACGTTTTCTCTGGGAATATAAATGGAGGACACTATTAGTTTAATCGAGTTTACCAGTGATGAACCTGTTACTGAGGGTTCTATCAGACACATACTAGCAATGCAGAAACGATATAGAGAGGACCCAGCATATAGAGAGTATAAAAAGCAGCAAGCCCTGGCATCCTATTATCGCAGAAAAGCCCAAAAAGAGGAGCAGAGACCCAGAGGGAGACCGATTAAATATTATTTGCCTACTGATAGTAGCAATGGACCCCCAGGTCTATAAGATAATCGAGAAAAAGCGGTCTCAGTATGCCACTGAGGCAGCTATAAAAATATATACAAAGGAATTGGCTTTATACTTGCAATCAATTGCAAGTCACAGATAAGCTTTGTAAATTTGCTTTTGTAGTTTTTTGTTTACATTCTCAGATACTGAAACAGTAATGTGAATGTTTACTGATCTATTTCTCTTTGGTTTAGCTGCATACATATTGTAACCTATCAATCTCTGTGACATTTCGATATATGCCCCTATATCTCCATGCTTTATGCATTTATCTAACTCAGTCATGGTCATCTCATCAAGAGTCTTTGCCATTTTGTCTTCACTATACACAATCAAGTAAGCTTTAAGTATTCTTGTCAAATTTTGGTCTTTTTCGATAGGTGTCACAGGTGTTCACAGGTTTTTATCGTCCCCTGGTCATTTTTCGTTTTATAGCCCCCTAGATGGGATGGACCTGTGACACCTGTGAACAACACCATTTCCAGTAAGGCTATAAAAATTACATATACATTTCAATCATAAATCGTTTTGTTTAATATTCAACATCCTCTCCATTGTCTTCTTGAACCCTTGTTATCTTTCGAAGTCCAATGTAGCCCCTTGCTCTGGTTCCCTGAATTCGTTTAACCTCTGATTTCACATTGAAGATTTCCCTTACTCTCTTCATCACAGAAACACATTCAACTTTATCATCGACACTTCTGTATGATTTGTAAATGGTATCACTCGAAACAAAGTCGTTTGCATTATGGGTAACTTCGAAATTATCCCTAAGCCATTCACCAATCTTGTCATTTTCAGCTATAAAGTTTATTCCCTGCTCAATAATCGATTGAGGGGATTTCTTAAGATCTCTTCAACTTCTTTGTTCTTCCACATATCCAGTAATATCTTCATGTGAGCCATCTTATACTCATCATCATTGTGAAGAAGTGTGAACAGAGTTGGGTCAGCTTTCTTTTGACCAGCTTCAGGCTTCTCTCTGAATATATTATTGAATCTCTGGTATGAAAGCCTTCTTTGAATTGCAAAGTCTGGTTTATTTATAGTCAAATTGTCATTAGTTGTAATGTAAACCTGGAACATTGGAGTGAGGATTACTGGGTCTTTGAACAAGGCTCTCACAGTCATTTCATTTCCACCTGTGACCTCCTTAATTTTGGAAATTTGCAGTTTATCACCATCTTCAGCCTCATTACTGAATACAAGTCGCTTTCCCAGGAGTTTGGCAAGTTCAGGGGTAGCATCTGATGAGTTCTTCTTAGGTTTGGTCCAATAGGATATTTCGAGAGGGCTGTAATAAGCCCCAGATATCTGTTTGCAGTATTCCTGAACAAGTGATTTACCATTAGCACCAGCACCAGTCCACATATAGAACTTCTGTGATTTTGTTGATCCACTCAAAGCAATTGCAATAGATGCCAGAAGATAGTTTCGCTCTGCTGGATCATCTACAATCTCTCTATAAATCTGATTGAGATGCTCCACTTTCTTGGGGTCTACATTCTCAGTAAAATCATAACCCACACTCTTGCTCACCATATCTTCCAGTTTACCCTTTCTGAAAGTCATAGTTGTCAGATCAAATACACCATTATCGAATCCAATTACATATGGAACTGTATCAATCTTTTCATAGAACTCATCATCATTCAGCAGAGGGAGCAGATCAGTCAGAAGGGATTTGCGATATCCTGATTGTTTAAGATTTTTGGCAATAGAAATTAATGTTTTCGATTTCTCTTCGAAAGCTGTTCTATTCTCTTCATCCTTCAAAGCTCTTTGGCTATAATGCACAGCCCTGCCAAGGTATTGAGGGACAACAAGGCAACTAATATCTAGGTAAATCTTTTGGTTTGTGTCATCATGCTCCCAAATCCCAGTATCAGTATTGAGTTTGAACCATGACTTTTTGGAGTATCTCCAAGTGTGTTGTAGGACCTCTTTGCACACAAGACTGACATCATAATGAGCGCCTCCAGAGCCAGCGGATTTATCAATGAGATTGAAGATATCAGATTGCATTCCAATGAAGATAAATCGTTTTTTGCAATTGCCACTGTAGCTGGACACAATATACTTTTTATCTTCCCCTTTGGCTTTCATAACATACCAGTTATTCGATTCATGTGACCCATTGCAGCATGGGCAATTGAGTCCCTTATTGGCAGCATCAAAGTTAAAGCCCAGTTCAGTTTTAGAGATTATATTGGGATGCATAAAGCCCATATCCACCAGCTCTTTAAGAATACTCTTTTCCAGTTCATCATTTGAGCTAGCACTAGCAGTATACTCACTCTTATAGATATAGTTCTCTGCAATCCACTTTTTAAACTCATCAGTAGGCTCATTGAAATCACAGGTATCATCCCATGGAGCAATTACCCAGGTCTTGTTGACACTGGGACAAACATTAATTAATCCAGAAGTTCCAGTTCCAGTGATTGTTTTCAGGTCAACCTTCTCAAAGCCTTTAAAGCCAGGAGCCGTATCGGTAATTTTGAGTTTATTGAACTCCTCAGGTCGTTTAAAGTAGACATGATAGCCTTTTTTAGTTTTTGCCATGGGTTGATTGGCATCAAAGTCATCAGGAAACATATCCCGGAATTTCTCGAAGTTCTCCTCATCATCAAAGTCAATAACCATCATGTTTTCTGAGAGCAGAATGCCCCAAGATACATACTGATTAGTTGCCAGCGCTTCCTCATACTTTTCCCAGGACCAAGCACCTCCCTTATGCTTGAAAACAGGGTCTTTGCTGTCAGGTTTCACAGGGATAATCATGTTTTTGGACAGTTCCTCATCAGAACGAAGCCAGTTAGCGAGCGATTTAATTAACTTGGTCTGTTTGGCGTTCATTTTCAGCGATTGGGGGTCCCTTTTATATATATAGAAGATTTTTCTTTAAGTAGTTTTGGGTCCCCCAATCATTTTTTGTTGGAAATCGAGAAAGTATCCCTACGAAATTTATCCACATCATATATCGAGTGGTTCAGATACAAAAACGATAAAGTAGTATTTCAGCGAATAAACAGCATATCCCAGCCTAGTAATATGCTGGGAAAAATAATTTAGACATGTTTCGATTTTCTCCCTCGATTTGAGTAAGGGACATCATACAAATACTTGACAAAGCAGACTGCATTGGCTGCATACTTTCGCTGACATGAACTTGCTATTTTCATGGCTCTATAGGTGTCATCAGTGTTATATAGATCTCTAAGCTGTGTGGCTATTTTTTCGTTAAACTTTTTGATTTGAGCCTTACCTTTTTCAGTTTGCTGATATCTTTTCATAGCTCTCTTCTGCGCTTCACTGAGTGGCATTTTTCCTCTTTCTCTCTTAATATATATAGAGAATTCTTTAAATCATTTTTTGTTCTCTAACCTCTTTGTCCAAATCGCTCAATATACATAAGTTTGAAATGCTTACCTAGCAATGCTACAAATGGTTCGATTTCCAAGGTCTCCCATGTTTTCTTGTCCTTATTCCATCTGCAATCTAGTCCTTTTGCAATATCCTTTTTAAGATATGGCACCTGAAACCCAGCAACCAATGTATTTGTAGTACTGAGTTCTGCATACATTTCAATCAATGCAGATCTGCCCTCTCTGAACCTCTCTATATCATCTCTGCGAAGATTATCCATTTTTGGTATAAACTGGTTGCACCAAATCAGGAAAAGGTTCACTGCATGTTTCTTTCTTGCCCTTTCTTCTTCATATTCTCTCTGCCTTGTCTCTCTTTTCTCTATTTCAAGCTGCTTTTGTCTTTCTTCTTCCTCTTGCTTTCTGATAATCCTGCACTTATTGCAGAAATTATCTTTTCGGTTTTTATGCCGATCTCCACATTTTTCGCATATATCTTGACCCCTGGCACCCTTTGGCATAAATCGTTTAATGCAGCAGTTGCCAACTATGACCACAATCTTTTTATCCACATGCAAAATATAGCACTGCTCTTGAATATAATGATTGCAAGCGCAATTCTTAGACTCTGGGGGCAGGTCTGTGTCACTTAATCCATACTTGGCAAGTTTTGCCCAAAGGGGGAGCAGCTTTCTGTTACTACCCAGAGCAACATAATTATTGAAATTATCAGATCCACATATTCTCAAAAGTTCAGCTTTCAATATTTCCAGGCAATAAGATCTCTTCTCTGCCATTGTCTTTTTATATATATAGAAGATATTTCTTTAAGTAGTTTTCATCAAATTTTGTGTTCAGAATACCCCATTTAAAACCTCTCCTTTTATTAGGAACAAGTTAGGAACAATGCCCCGAATTAGCAACAGACTCATTAGAGAGAAGAAATGGGAACTCATGGGATTACTGGGAACACTGTATGCAGCCCATGAAATCACTGAGGCTGAATATGACCGCGAAATCGGATTTATTTCAAGGGGGAGACCCACTTTGTCCAAATTAACCAGAAAAGCCAATAACCTCTATGACAAAGTTGAGACTCTTGATGAACTCGATCGCCTGAGGCAAATAGAACCAGAGGCAGAAGATGGCACAGCCATGAATGAATTATATCGCTGGCTCACATACAGAGCCAGAAGGGAAGTTGTGGTAGATGTGATTGAATATTTAGATAGAATTGCAACCTCTCTACCAAAACGTTTAAGGGATAGTCTGGATCAATTCAGGGCAATCAAAGTTCGCTTGTCGTTTATCTGCAAGTTCGTTAAAGTCAGCAATCCACAGGTTTGGATATCGAAATACGTTTACAGCGATTATTTTGTATTAACTAAATCGAGAAATATTCGAACTGAGCTGAATAAAGCAGCCCAAATGTGTCAGGAGCAGATGAATGTGGTTGATAGCTATCGACTTGAGAGAATCGAAATGCTCAGAGTAGCTATTATGAGTTATGCCCCAACTGGTGGTTGCTATGTTAAAACACCAGAATCAATTGCAGCCAAGAGAGCCACAGTGAATATTCGAAATATTGATGATTCTTGCTTTGAAAATGCCATTTTGGCATGGATCCATAGGAAAGATGTAAATTCCCACAAGAGAAGTGAGCTTACACAATATCGCAAATGGAAATACTCACCAACCACATACAATCCTTTGGCTCTCAATTTCGACAATATCCCATTCCCTGTTCCTTGTGATGCTGAAATCATTGATAAATTCGAAGCTCAAAATGCAGGCATTAGCATAAACATCTTTGGAATGGATGGAGATGTTATATATCCACTGCATCAATCCAGCAACCCAGGCAGAAAGCAAAAGATTAATCTCATGCTCATTCATGATGATGAAGGGAATGGTCACTATATTACTATTATGTCACTCTCAAGACTTCTAAGAGTTGCCCTTGATAAAACCAAGGATCAAAAGTTACACTACTGTGACACATGCTTATCTCGATTCAGGTCTGAGGCTAAACTCACTGCTCATGTGGACTCAAACAGATGCATTGATTGGAGACTCTCAAAGGGAATCACCCCTAAACCTGAGACCACCATAGAGTTTGGACTGAAAAACCTCAGGAAAACTGTGTGGCTTCCTGTTGTGGTCTACTGCAAGATTGCACATAGAAGCATCCCCATTGATGCATCGAAATCCAAGAGGGAAGTCTCAGCAGTCAACATTAGAATAGTCACTGGGGCAGATGTTCAAGATTTTCGATTTGAGGGGCATGATCCAATGGGAGGTCTGTTTGAATGCTTGGAGTCCAAAGCAAGAGAACTGATCGATTTTCTGTTTACCAATATTCCTATGAATGAACTCACAGATGAGCAGAAAGCAATTTACAGAGCTACCAAACACTGTTACCTTTGCAGTGAGAGGTTCACCAAGGAAAACTTTAAATGCAGAGATCATGACCACCACACAGGTCATTACATTGCTCCTGCATGCAGAAACTGCAATCTCCATAGGAGAATCTCAAAGCAAACCAAAGTTGCAGTTGTTGTTGACCAAATGGATGACTGTGGGACATTCATTTTCAGAAAAATAGCAGGCTTGGGAGATAAAAAACGAATCGAAATCCTCTCAAAAAACTTTGATCAATACCTTTCATTGCAATGGGGTCTTTACAAGTTCATTGATGCAAGTAATTTCATGGACTTTGGGGCTGCTGATGTAGATGAGTTAATGAACAAATTCCAGGCTTTTAGAAGGCTTTCACACTCAGTATATGGACTTGACCCAGTTCATTATGTATCTGCCCCTGGGTTATCTTGGGATTCTATGTTAAGGACCACCAAGGCAAAAATAGAGCTTATAAGTGATGTAGAGCAATACGAATTTGTTGAGAGGGGAATCAGGGGTGGCTTTGCAACAATGCCTTGTAGGTATGCTGAGGCTGATGGTGAAAACTCCCACATTATGCTGTTTGATGCTAACAACTTGTATGGCTACTGTTTGAGTCAGCCAATCCCAGTTGGTGATTTTAGATGGGAGACCGAATTCAACCCACAAGATAACAGATCCAGTTTCCTGGAAGTTGATCTGGATTACCCAATTAGGCTGTTTCTAGATCACAGTGATTTCCCCCTAATCATTAACAAGAAAATAATAGATTATGCCGAATTATCACAATATCAAAAGAGCCTTTTAGATCTTTCAGGAGAAGAGCTTGATAAAACCCCAAAGCTAACTGCAACCTTTGGTTCTGTGGCAAACTATGTGATTTCTGAGCCTCTTCTGCAATATCTGTTGGACAAAGGGGTGAAATTAAAGAAAGTTCACAGGGTCCTATCATTTACTGTGGCTCCTGTAATGAAACCCTATATTGAGCTGAATACTGACATGAGAAGGAAAGCAGTGAATAAATTCGAGGCTGATTTCTATAAGCTCATGAATAATTCAATCTATGGGAAATGCATTGAATCATGTAGAGGTAGATCTGTGGTTAAGATTGCAAACAGTGAGAAACTATTTATGAAATATGCAGCTTCCCCATTGGTGAAATCAACAAGCCCCATAAACGAAAAAGCAGTTGCCTTTGAGTTTTACACAAAGCATGTGAAACCAGATAAGCCTGTTGCAATTGGGGCTTATGTTTTGGATGCAGCCAAACTGCATAATTACCAGTTCTTCTATGATACTGTAAGGTCCCAATGGACAAAAGCAAAGTTACTATTCCATGATACTGACTCCTTCTGTCTATATATTGAATCTAAGACCTTACAAAAAGATATAGAGAATATATCTTATGCCTTGGACCTAGGGCGATCTAACAGAATGACCCCAGGTAAATACAAAAATGAAATGCCTGGCTCTGCAATACTGGAGTATGTAGGTCTGAGAGCAAAAGTTTACAGTTTCAGAACTGCTGAGATTGAGAGAAGTAAGCTCTCTGGGACTTCCACTGAGGAACTCCAATTTAATGATTTTAAGCAGTGTTTATTTGCAGGTATCAGCAAGACTGTGACTGCAAAGCAGAAGAGAAGGGCAGATCACACAATAATAGATACTGTAAGTAGAAGGGTTGCCCTAAACTGCTTTGATGCAAAGAGATACATCTTACCAGATGGTATTAATTCTGTTCCTTTTAATTAAGAGATGCCAGCAACTGGAAGAATAGTTAGGAGAACCACTGAGCAACTACAAGGTAACCTACTGCCCATCACAGTTCCCAAGGAGGAAAAGGGAGAATCTCGAATTGTTAAAAAGTCAGAGATGAAAGAGCTTGTCCCAGTAGAGATTCCAGTTGCAATTGCAGTGAAAGAAACCAGCAAGATTGCCAAGAGATTCTATGATGTGAGAACTGGTTATAAAGGGCTTCAAGCCATGAGGGCTGAGTTACCTGATGAATCCTATAAGCAATTGCAAGAGTTCTATAAAAAACAAGAGGTAGTTCAGATCAATGCACCTGCTATATCTAGGAAGAGAGATCCCATGGTTCCAATAAGGCAACCCCTTGATACCTATGTGATTGATTTGCTCTTTTTCCCAGCTTATAAGAAACAAAACAATGGCTATGATACATTTATGACTGCTATGGAATCAACACTGAGAACTGGGTATATCATACCTATAAGAGATAAATCAGCTCTCACTACATTAGCTGCATTTAAGCAGCTTGAAATGAGAGTGGCAAGACCCATAGTAAAAGTTCAATCAGATGCTGGGAGTGAATTCCAAAATCGAATATTCCAGGAGTATTTATCTAGTAAATTCATAGAACACCAAGTGAGTGGAACTGCTGACCATAGAAGCCAAGGTCGAATTGAAGCCTTTAACAAGCAGATTAAGAGACTGATCACAAACTACTGCATAGCTAATAACACAGCTAGATTCTTTGATGTGTTAGGTGATATTGAGTATAATTACAATAATACAGTTCACTCAGCTACTAAGATGAAGCCAGGCGAAACTACAGAGGAGCATTATAGGTATATAGTGGGATTAGAAGATGAAAGATTCAAGAAATCAATAGCTTACCTTGATACCATGCAGCCTGGCATGTTTGTTAGAGTGAAAGTTGAGAAAAATCCCTTTGCTAAACAGGGTAACAATTGGTCTAGGATGGTTTACACTGTTGATAGTAGGGAAGGCTTTAAGTTTAAGCTAAGGAGTCCCACTGGTGAGATCATAGAAAACAGGTTTGCTTTCCATGAGCTGTTGCCTGTGAATGCAGTTGAATATCTAGAAACCCCTACAGTGGATGCCTTAGAGCAAGCCAAGGAGGAAGCCAGGGTTGATGCTGCTATAAGGAGAGAAGGCATAGAAGCTGCTAATGAAGTCCCAGATAAGCCTTTGATAGAGGCTAGAAAGGAGAAGGCTGGCAAAGTTAATAGGGAACTCAAAAAGCTCACTATAGCAGGGACACAGAAACTTTCAGAAGTGAATAGCCAGAGATGGTATAATGACTTTCAGACTACTAAGGAGTCATATACAGCCCCTAAACCTCAAAGAACACTAAGAGAAAGGACCAAAACTAGCTAGTTTGCTAGGCAAAAACTCGTTTTTTCCAAATATATGTATGACTGATATACATATATGCATATGATATACACATAGTCTTGTAGCTCTTATCAAGCGCTTCACAGCGATATGCAGAACGTTGCGTTTTGATGATCTGGTGATGAGATATAACCGTTTGAAGATGCTGAGGTTCAATCCGACCGGGAACCTTTACTTCGTTCGCCGTGAAACTTGAAAAGTAAAAAAAAAACGCGTTTTTTTCTAGATTAATGCTGTACCCGTCTAGAAACTCAATATTCACGTTTGCTACGATAGCTCAACACCACATGCTCAAATCGATGCGCTGCAAACGTCATAAAATCGAGCATTTTAAGGCGGTCACAGCGCTACTATCACATTGAGGATTTTCGATACCTGTGACTCCAAATCGCAATGAAACCGATGTTGAATTTTGATTTTAAATTCGATTAAAATCCATTAAACGTGAGTTTTTAATATAGATCACTAGGAAGTTATCAAATCGATGCACTGACGGTCGAATATAATCACATATATCCTACATAACAATAACTTGCAATCACATATACGAATCTCAATGTGTATAGATCGTTATTACGATTAAAGCGAGTTTTGAAATTCAAAATTAAATCGATTAAATTCGATTATAACTCAAAAATCGCGATTTATAACCATATACTTATCGTTTCGATCAACTTATGATATCGAATAATCACCTATATTATATTGCTTTGATAAACGTAATTACATATATGATCCCATCAATCTAGCACTGCATTTAGTAGCATATCCCCTTCATTCCCCCTATTATATTATATTTATATTTAAGTGGACTCAAGGTTGACTCATATTAATCGTAAAAGTAGTAATAGTATATGGATTTTGTTACGAATTCAATGCAAGGGTTGACTAAGTGGGTTGAGTTGACTCAAATTTCACAGGAAATAACAATGAATCAGAGTATAAATGCATTTTTTGAATCAACTACACCAACTAACACTGAGATTTTAACAATATATGAGGTCCTTACTGAATATGGTATGTGTCACAGGTGTCACAGGTTTATCCCAGCTCAAGCCCTATAAAGAGTGATTTTCCCTTTCGATGGATGGACCTGTGACACCTGTGACACCCAATTATTCATTAAATTCCTAAGGGTCCCCCCTTAGACTCAATAAAACAATGATCAAATCATATAAGTTTCATGTATAATTACGATTGAATTCAATAAGAGATCGATTTGTTTTATTAAACAAATGAATCTTTTATGGATCTTAATCGAGTTTAGCGATATATTTCCGATTAAATGAATTAAATTTAATTAAATTTAATCGAGAAAGTACATGAATATAATATCGATTAAATCAATTAACTTTTAGACCAATCACACATAGTAAAATGCGGAGTTTTAACCAGAGGCAAGATCTAATTGAGATTCAGTTATATTATTCGGAAATATATACAGATTATCGATAGACTCAGTAAGACTAATCGGAAAATAAGAGAGATTTACGATAAAATATCGAAAAGAATACAAAATAATCGAAATAATTGAATATTCGATAAGATATACACAGATTATCGATTGATTGAAATAGAATATACGAGATATATCAACAAAATCAATTAAGATAAGCCGAGGGTTAAAACTCCGCATTTTACTATGTGTGAAGCACAGCAGTGCAGTGAGCGAAGTGACTCAGTGATAGGCATAGTGTACCAGCACCGCAGTGAATATGTGTCCAATATGTAGTTGTTGCCAAGTTGACAGTCACTGAGTGAGCTCGATTACCGATTACCCTAACTTCAAAAAAAGGCTTAAAAAATGGCATGGAGCTCCGAGGCAGGGCTCCGGTATTGATGCGGATCATGCGGTTTAAGATCATCCGATCTCTCAGTTCCAATATTAATTATAATCGGATCCCGGACTCCGGGAGCCCGGGGTACTACGGTACTACGGCAGGCCCTACAGCGGGCATGCGCAGCTGCAGGGCCCAGAAACTTGAACTTGATCATGATTTAATGATTGAACTCTAGAAACCAGATCATGATCACTAATTAAATAATCAGGCTTCCATGGCCATGGCCACTGGCCATGGGCCTGCTAAATCATTAAATTATATAGGGCCGAGCCGCTGAGCCTGCCCCGGACTAGGACTAGTACTCGAGCTCCCCGGGAGGCTACATCAGCACAGTGACGGCCATCGGCCGCGGCTTTGTTTTGACTCAGTGTGAATGATGTAATCGCCAAGCCTCGATCCGCGAGCCGGGCCGGCGGGCGGGGGGGCGGGGGGCCGGTGGCGCGGGGGTCAGAGGGCGTCGCGGGCGGGGAAGGAGGTGAAGAGGGCGGAGCCGACGCCGACGGAGAGGCGCCCGGCGAGGGCGAGGGAGCCCCGCGGGGCCGCCTCCACCACCGCCTGTGCATGCGCCCCGTCAGGGGCCCCGCCCGCGGCGGGCCCCCCGCGAGGACGCACGGTGGGCGGGCGCGCGGCTTGCCGCCCCGCCGAGCTCGAGCGGGCGGCCGGCGCGGGGCGGGTGCGCTCGCCTCGCGACGGCGCGCGCCCTTTTGCGGGGCGTCGACCACCTGCGGGCGAGGGAGAGAATAAGGAATGCAAGGCGGGCAGCCGAGGGAAGGCCGAGTCGTCGCGCGCGGGCCGGGGAACCTCGATGGCGTGCCCGGCGCGGCGGGCAGCGACGCGCGCGTGGCGGGCGCCGGCCTCGGGCTCGGGGCGCGCTGCGGGGCGGGGAGGGAGCCGGCGCGCCACGTGCGGAGCTCGAGCGGGGGAGCGAGGGCGAGGCCGGCGCGGAGCCGGAGGGCCCGACCGCCAGCGCCGAGGACCTGCACGGCCCTCTCAGGCGCTCCACGCTTGAGGCGGCGTTGGATGCCGCGCACCCATCCTCGGAGTCGGAGGCACCGAGGCTGGCGTCCGAGTCGGGGGGCGGGGGCACGTCGAGGTCGGCCCCGGCGAGCTCGAGCTTGCCGGGCTCGAGGGGGCGGCCCCAGGCGGAGAGGGAGGGCGGGGGCGGCAGCAGGTACGCGGCGGCCCGCGAGACGCAGGACTGCGCCGGCGTAAGGGCCGGTGGCGCGGCGCGCTTCCAGCCGCGGCGAGCTGCGGCGCACGGTGGCGTCCTGGTACTGCTGCGAGGGGAACGCCGTCGCCCCGCGCCCTGCGAGCACGTGCCTCGCACTTGCGCTGCCAGAGCTCGCGGGGCAAGGGAGGGCGGGAGGGGGGTACAGCGCGCCAAAGGGGTTAGAGAGCTCGCCGTGGATCTGGAGCAGGCCTGCGGGGGTTGCAGGCCCGGCGAGAGCCCTTCACGGGGGCGCGACTTACCGTTATAGAGGAGCATATTTGCGACAAGGACGACTGAGGGGGAGTGAGATTCCGCCGGGGGTACAAGGCACCGGTGGGGCGTGGGAGGGGCACCGTAACCGAAGGCTATCTTGAAGGCGGACCTGCGGGGCGTGAGAGGGGGGGAGAAAGGGGGGAGGGCCGCGGCGGGGGCAACTGGGCGGCGATTCCGGCGGAGATGAGGCTGTACGAGAAGCCGAAGACGAAGAGCAGGTGGATCTGGAAGACTATCAAAAATAAAGAGCCACGTAGTATTGAAAGTAGTTAAGAAATGAATAAAACATATTTAAAAAGATCAGCAGGTATAACTAGCGGCGGGGGCCCGGGCGGGGCGGCGCGGCGCGCACGCGGGAGAGCAGGACCAGCATCTGCACGTAGGGGAACCTGCGAGGGCGGAAGGGGGGGAGGTGGGCAGGTGCGCGGCGCCTGCGGGGCGCGCGGACGGGATCTGAGTTGAGAGGTGCATAAAGACGTCGGCGGCCTGCACATATTGGTACTTTGCGAATTGCAAGTTCATTTAAAAATGTACCGCCCCCCGCGCCGCCAGCACATTGTCTGCCGCCCCCCCGCTGGGGGCCGGGGCGGGAGGGCCGAGGGTCGGCGGGAGCGCAGGCGCGCACGCACCGATGATGGTCCCGGGGCCGGCGTCTGGCCGGAAGAGCTTCGCCTCTGCCGCCGCCTGCGCGGGGCGCATCAGCCGCAGCCGTGGCGCCGAGGGACAGGGGCCAGCGCCCGACTCGCCTGGGTCACGTCGATCAGCCAGGCGGCGACCATGACTGACGAGAATTCGAAGGTGAGGCGGGGCGGGGCGGGGCGCGGTTGCAGGAGCGAGGAGGCCGCCGCGCGCGCACTGTATCGGCTGGGGAGCGGCTCGAGGAACTCCCACTCGTCGCGCCGCAGGACCCCGCTCCGCACCAGGCCCTCGCACCCTGCGTGCGAGAGGGCAGACGAGGCACGAGGGGGGCGCAGGGCGGGCGAACGGTCGTCCTGAGCCGCCTGGGTGCAGACGAGGCTGTCGGGGTCGCGGGGGGGCGCGCCCTATCCCCTCAAGAGGTGGCGGAGGGAGGCGGAAGCAGGAAGCGCACCTGAGCATCTGAGGGGGGGGCAGGGCGTCGGAGGAGGCTCGAGCCGAGAGCGGTCGACGGGGGCGGGGCGCACGGCGTTCGCGAGGCGGACGAGGTCCGCGCGGGCGTGGAGGCCGCGGGGGTCGTCCGAGCGCAGCGACGAGCGCGCCAGCATGGAGATGTTCACCACGCGCCCCGAGACGACCCCGATCTGCCGGCGCCCGCCGGTCGCTTCGGGCTGAGGCGCGGGGCGGGGGGGGGGCGCACGTTGGAGCGCATAGTCCACCAACGCCCGAAGGTGAGGGACACGAACAACCCGAGCAGGAAAGAGACGAGCGCGCTACGGTAGATGAGCGACGCCAAAAATTAAACTGCGGGCGGGGAAGACTCGCGAGATCGTGAGAGCCGAGTCTTTGTCGATGACGGCGAAACAGACGTTTTTCCAAGTTCGCATCTGCCTAGGAGAGTCGAGCACAGACGGCTGGCATGGTGTAATCGCACCTTCCACGGGTCGAAGTGGTCGGGGTTTGCAGTTGCATCTCGGCAGGTCCAGTACGCGCAGATCGTAGCAAGCCCGCATACGACGAGGATGGACAGTGCCTGGAGGCCGAATTGCACCCAGCGCATTTAGGAAAACGCGGGGCCGAGAGCGCGAGCTGCAACCAGCGCATTAACAGCCATCGCATTAAGCTCAGCAAAGTGCTCCATTAAGGTTAGCATTCGTCTGCTGCGCCGCGGCGCCGCAGCAATGAACTCGGAATCCTAAAAAACGCACTTGCGATTTCTTCAGCGCCGATCCGCGCCCCGAGGCGAGGAATCCGTAGGTTAGCAAAGTGTCGTAGCTGGCGCCGGCGTGAGCTCGAGTGCGGAGCGCGACGCAGGCGGCGGCGGCGCACTCGTAATGTGATATCTTACCCTCCCTTGTCCAGCGCAGAACTTTCTGCGCTCGTAGCTTGTCCATCGCGTGTGCGGGAGGCGGCAACTCGAGTTTCAGCTCTGACAGCAGCCAGCTCTTGATCTGGGTACAGGGTTATTGCCTGCCCCGTCAGCGATTACAGCACGAGGCGATCGCAGCCCGAGGCGCATTACTGCGCTGTACAAGCTACTGACGACTTGAACCGCGTAAGTCTACACGCCATCGCTCCTTGACCTCGCCCCCACTCAAAACCTCGCTAGCAGGGGAAGGTAGCAGCGCGGAGTGTGTCGTAGACAGTATAAGAACCATGGCGGCCGCCCAACGTGCGTCCTCCTGGGCCTGCCGGGCTGCTGTGCTGGCTCCTTTCCTTCTGCTCACTCGCCCGGAACGAACGGCGCAGCGGGTGAAATCGATTTGAAGCAGATCTTTCAGGCAGCGGCGAGTTCATCGCCCGATGCGCAGCGGCAGTCTGCCCGCGCATTGCTGCAGCTCAGCTCCATGAACGGTGCGTGGCCATCGCGCCCCATCATCTTTCGCAAGTGTTCGAAGTTGTCGTAGATGCGACAAGGGTGAAGATTCTAAAGGAGGGCGGGCTCCCTACTTTGGTCGCCCTTGCCGGGTCTGCAGACGTTGAGGTTCAGCGAAGCACTGCAGCTTGCTTCGCGCAGCTGGCCACAAATGGTTCGTTCATTGTCATGTACGGAGCACGTGTGTTTGTTCGCGCTTGACAAGCTATGCAGCCGAGAATCAGGCCATCCTAGTGAAGGACGGAGGGCTGAAGGCGATGCTTGCCTTGCTGGCGACCACCGACGTCCAGGTTCAGCGCGCGGGTTTAGCTGCTCTTATGATGCTCGCGCAAAAACGTGCGCACGCTCCCCCCCTCCGCGAACGGCCAAAGTGCCTTCTTGACATGAGCGACCCACAGCCGAGCACAATGCCGAGATTGTGAATCACGGCGGTCTCTCTCGAATCATCGCTATCGCGAAGTCGGACAACCCCGATTTGCAGCTTGGCTCCGCCAGCACCCTCTCCGTTCTCTCTGCAAACAGTGCGCTGGAGATCTCCGCTCTCGCTTTCTTTCCTCTCTTACGCATTCTTCGCTTGTAGGCAAAGCTAGCCAGGTCAAGATCGTAGAGGAGGGCGGCCTGCCGGTGCTGTGCACTCTTGCGCGGTCGTCGAACCTGGAGGTCAAGAAGCAGGCCGCTCGGGCCATCACTGCTTGTGTCTCGAACGGCATGTCTTCGATAGATGCCGGCCAGCCCGCCGCTCCCGCGCGCTGACGTGCTCCCTTGAGCAGACCAGAACAAGGCGGCAGCACTCGCGAGCGACATGCCCACACTTGCGATCTTCCTCGCGAGCTCGGAAGACCCCCAGGTCCGCCACTGCGGTGCAGTTAACATCGCCAACCTTGCGGCGTACGGTGAGCACCGCGCGCTGCGCGGGACCCCTCTAGGCGCCGCTCACCCCCGGCCCAGAGGAGTGCAAGACCAAGCTCGTGGAGAACGGCGGGCTCGCGGCGCTCATTAACTTTGCCAAGAGCGACGATGCGGAGGCGCAGCTGTGTGCCGCTCTCGCCCTCGCCCGCGTCTCGACCAATCGTGCGCCCCTCGCTGCGCCCCGCGCCCCGCAGCTCGCGCCCCGGCGCTGACTCCTCGCGCGCCCCGCAGCCGAGAACCAGGGCAAGATCGTCGACGGCGGCGGCCTGAGCCCGCTGATCACGCTGGGAGCCAACGGCAACCGCGACATCCGGTACCTGGCGGCCGTCGCACTAGCGAACCTTACGGCCTCGGGGGGTACGCGCCCTCGCTTCTCTCCCCCCTCTCCAGGCCGCCGAGGGGTCCCGGCCGGCAGCGCCCGATCAGGCGAAGATCATCAAGGAGGGCGGCCTGAAGGTCCTCATCGCCCTCATCGGCAGCGGCGAGCCGCAGGCCCTCGGGCCCGCCGCCGCCGCGCTCGCCAACCTGGCGTCCAGCGGTCCGCCTCCCCGGCTCGGCCCGGCCCGTGCCACTGCGGCGGGGCGCCTCACGCGGGCCCGCGCAGAGGAGAACCACGCGGTGATCGTGGACGAGAACGGCATCGAGGCGCTCATCAACCTCGTGAAGAGCCGCGTCCCCGAGACCCACGCCCACGCCTGCCGCGCCCTCTCCCTCCTCGCCGCCCATGGTCCGCCGCCCGCCGCCCTCTTCGCCGCCCTGCCGCCGGCCCCGGTCGCTCACCCACCCGTGCCTGCAGACAAGAACAAGCCGAAGATCATCGAGAAGGGGGGCCTGCTGCCGCTCTCGCAGCTCGTGCTGAACACGAAGAGCGCGGAGATCCAGCGATACGTCGCCTCCATCCTCGGCCAATGCGCCAACGACGGTGCGCCAGTGCCCCGCTCCACGCCGGCCACCGGCCCCCGCTGATGCGCACGGGGCGGCGCCCTCCCGGCAGACGCGAACAACGTGAAGATGTGCCGGCAGGAGGTGCTGCAGGCGCTCAAGGCGCTCGCGAGCGTCGCGGACGACGAGGTGAAGCTCTGCGCCACCTGGGCCATCGCCAACCTCGCCCAGAAGCGTGCGCCCGACCCCTCCCACGCCCCGGCGTCGCCATCGCCGCGTGCCGGGACCGACGGGGGGCGGGGGCGGGGGCGGGGGCGCAGCGCAAAACAAGGAGATGGTGGTGCAGCACGTGGGGCTCGACCTCCTGAAGGAGCTGAACCGCTGCGGGAACGTGATGGTGCAGTGCGAGGCGGGGCGGGCGCTGCAGAACCTGCAGGGGGCGGAGGCGACGCAGGCGCCCATGGACCCCATCTCGATCCCGAACCTGGGGCCGTGGACGGTGGACTTCAACGAGCTGGTGCTGGAGAAGCGGGTCGGCGTGGGCGGCTTCGGCGAGGTCTTCCGGGGGACGTACAAGGGCGAGGAGGTGGCCATCAAGAAGCTGCTCTCGCAGCACATGACGAAGGAGGACATGCTGGACTTCCGGAACGAGGTCGAGATGCAGAGCAAGCTCTCGCACATCAACGTCGTCCGCTTCGTGGGGGCCTGCCTCACGCCCCCGAACCTCTGCATCGTCACCGAGTTCGTCTCCAAGGGCTCCCTCCGCACCGTCCTCCAGCAGATGGGCAAGTCTATCGAGTGGAAGAACCTGATCAAGATGGCGGCGGACATCGCGCAGGGGATGGCCTACCTGCACTCGCAGAACCCCGCCGTCGTGCACCGTGACCTCAAGTCGGAGAACCTGCTGGCGACGGAGGACCTCACCATCAAGATCGCCGACTTCGGCCTCGCGCGCGTCAAGTCCCACTCCACCACCATGACGCAGTGCGGCACCCCCAAGTACATGGCCCCCGAGGCGCGCCGCCCCGCCCCGCCCCGCCCCCTGCCCCGCCCCCCGCCCGGACTTGACCTGGCCTGCAGGTGCTCAAGGGCGAGCGCTACAACGAGAAGGCCGACATCTACTCGTACGGTGCGCGGGGGCGCCGGGGGCGCGGGGCCGTCGGGGGTCGCCCGTGACGCGCGCCGCAGGCATCGTCCTCTGGGAGCTCATCACACACAAGGAGCCCTACGGCGACATGCACCCCATGACCGCCGCCATGAAGATCGGTGCGGCCCGCCCGCCGCCCGCCCCGCCGCCCGCCTCACCGCTCGGGCGTGCAGCGTACCAGGGCCTGCGGCCCAAGATCCCGAGCAACTGCGATCCGGCGTACCGCGATTTGATCAAGGACTGCTGGGCGACCAACCCGGCGGCCCGGCCAACCTTCGACGAAATCGTCAAGCGCCTTGCCAAGTTCAAGACATAAGCGGCCGCGGCCGCGCTTCCCTACAGCCCACCCCCACGCCCGCCCCAGCCCCTTTCCTCTCTCAGAATGACCCTGCGCCCCCCCCTCCGACCCATGCTGCGATGCCTCCGGTGAATGCCAGCAGCAGCTTACATCCCTTTCGAGTGTAGAGTACAGAAAATCGAATTGTGGATTCGAAAGTCGTTTCCTTGCTGAGGGGGGTGGGGTGGGCCTTCGACAGAAGGCGGGCGGGCGACTGACTGTACAATGGCCGAAGGCAGGAGGGGAATGCAAGCCGAAGGAGGGTGCGACCTGGAGGCTCCCCCTGGAGGAGGAGGGTCCGGATACCCAGGAAGTGTGGCTGGATGCTCCCGGAGCTATCGCGTCGACTGCTTGTAGTAACTCACGTCTAGGACCTTCACGCCGCACATGGAGCACACGCCCTTCTTGTAAGCGCATCCGTTGCAGTACTTTCCTGCCGGGTGGCTGAGGCGCGCCTGAAAGCTGAAGCGGACCTCAGTTCGCACCTGGTTGATGAAGCTGACTTCTGCAGACAGTGCAGCGCTGCGTTCCGTAGGGCATGTAGCGCTTCGTGAGGGCCTGCAGAGGCGCACAGCTCACAAGAGCCCCGCGAGCGCGCGAGTAGGGGACGGCGCACGGCATTCGTCTTTCCGGGCGCCGGCGCCTTGCCCGCGCCGGCCTCTGCGGAAGGGGAGCGATTGAGTTCAAGTGGACTCGTGGCGGCGAGGAGGCTACACGCACTCCACACTTCCGGCGTAACCACCTTCGTTAGGTTCTTCTGGCACTTGTCGCACACCATCCCGCGCGTTGATCGGCGGAGGCTGGGTGTCCTGCGAGACACGGAGATACTCTGCG
This sequence comes from Cyanophora paradoxa, assembly GCA_004431415.1. Lineage (NCBI taxonomy): Eukaryota > Glaucocystophyceae > Cyanophorales > Cyanophoraceae > Cyanophora > Cyanophora paradoxa. The sequence goes on along the minus strand of QPMI01000602.1, from coordinate 218,366 downwards.
GCGGCTACGCCTGGGTGGATGTGTTTTCTCAGCCTCTTTCTGGTCTCTTCTGGGCGCAGATGGGCTCTCGTCGGGGTACGTAAATGCCTTTATCTCACGTACCCCCAGTTCGCGCCACAGTTCAAATTCGAACTACCATCAGCAGCTCCAACTCAGCGTGTTACCAAGATGTTTGAGGCGCACCTCAGCCAGGCAGCGATTTTCAAGAAGGTACGCCTACCTCCCGACGCGCGCTGACGGCACGCCGCGAGACCGACGCCCGGCACGCGCCCGTCCCACGCAGATCCTTGACGCCATCAAGGAGCTCATCACCGATGGGTCGTTCGATGCCGCGAGCACAGGCATCTCGCTGCAGGCGATGGACAGCAGCCACGTTTCGCTCGTCTCTCTGCTGCTCAAGGCCGAGGTGCCCGCAGTTAGCCGAGGACCGCGCGTAAAGCGCATGCCGCTCAAACGCGTTCGCCGGTAGGGATTCGACCACTTCCGCTGCGACCGCGGGCGCTCGTTTGGCATGAACCTCAAGAACCTGTCCTCGATCATCAAGTGCGCTGGCAACGACGACAAGCTCACTCTGAAAGCCGAGGATGATACGGACACGATTTGTCTGGTGTTCGAGAACAGCGAGACAGACAAGATTTCGGAGTTCGAGATGAAGCTGATGGACATCGACGTCGAGGTGGGCTGCGCGCTCACGTCTGGACGATCAATCGCCGAATCTGTGCCGCGCAGCACCTTGGGATTCCAGAGACGCAGTACGCCGCGACCGTGAAGATGCCCGCGTCTGAGTTCCAGCGAGTGTGCAAGGACCTCTCCTCCTTTGGCGATGCAGTCACCATGGGTACGTACCTGCAATTCAGGGATCGACGCGCATGCTGAGTCCTTCTGCGAAGCGGTGACGAAGGATGGCATCAAATTCTCGGTTTCGGGCGACGTCGGCACTGGCCAAGTCGTGCTCCGCCAGGTGCAGTGGTCGTGTTGCAAGTGCAGTTCAGTACCTTACATGAGTACAGTCGTCGGCTTCGGACAAGAAGCCGGAGGAGCAAGTGTCGATTGACCTGCAAGAGCCCGTGACGCTTTCTTTCGCCCTCAAGTACCTGAACAACTTCACCAAGGTGCGACTTTGGCTTCCGAATATTCTTATCTGTGTTCGATTGTTTTTGTCAGGCAACAAGCCTTTCGAGCTCTGTGTACATCAAGCTCTCCCCCGACGTTCCAGTTTGCATCGAGTACAAGATTGAGAATCTGGGCCACATTCAGTATTTCTTGGCCCCCAAGATTGAGGAGAACGAAGCGGCATGAGCATTTGTGCATATAGTAGGATGTACATTAGCATAGACAGGTAGGAAGGGGCCCGTTTGGGCTCGCAGCGTTTGAATATGATGCAAGAGATTCGCTATGATGCAAGAGATTCGCCGAGAGAGATGGCTGTGGCCGCCGCGTCTAAAACTGCAAGTGGCCTCCTGTTGAAGACCGGTACCGTGTTTAAACTTAGGCACAAGCATTTGTTTCGCTCTGATTAAACCTTTTTGATCTTTGATTTCACAAAGTTCGATCTGACGGCGCAACCAGGGCCGGTGCGCGCCGGCCCCTGCAGCTGCAGCTGGCTCTCGAAGTCTTGATGCGACTGGCAGCGAAGGCTAAGCAACCTTCAGAAGTTTGACGACACCTGTAATTGCGTCAGGTCAGACCTGACATTGCAACGCTGGCACCAAAGGCGCACCATCGTTATTGTATTTATCCCGTTCGCTGCTCGCAATGGCTAATATCGGATCTGCTGGGCTCCATGCCACTGCATCCGCTGATGTCCGGTACTGGTGCAGAACATTCATAGATTCGACGGCAACAACGTCCACACCAACATCCTCCACCGCAGCAGCAAGGAACTGACCATCTCGTGAGAAGCTAACACTTCGGATCTGATTCCTGCCGCCAAGCAAGAAGGAAGTAAAACACAATGTGTACAAGAGAGTGAAGGTCAGAGCGCACTCTGGTCGTCCATATGTTCGCAGGCAAATGACCTCAGTTAGGTCCCATATACAGACCAGGGCATCTGCGCCTCCGGATGCCAAATAACTGCCCCAAAGAAAGAAAGTTAGTTTGCTCATTGAATGACGACATGCATCAATTTCGCACACCGCCCATCATGGGAGAAGTCCAGGCAATACACAGGCCCAGTATGGCCTTGCAATGACGATACTGGTTTTTCCCAGCTTTGATTCTTGTACACATCGATGTACGTGCCCTTCGTCATGAAGAAAAGATCCCCTTTCCTATTCCACTTGATCTCGTTGACCTGCCGCAAGTTCAAGTCAAAATTGCTCAGATACAACTACTCTGAAGAGAGAACCTCGTTCTCTGCCTTGATAACCTTGACGGGTTTTAGCTTTCGGGCGTCCAGGATCGTAACAACATCGTCCTTGGAGAGCCTCAGAATGTGCACGCCCAGGGATGCAATAGCTGGCGGCTCACCCTGTTCCCGACAGCGATGAGCGCCCCGTCCGAACTCCAGCCTAGCTGCGCAATACATCAGGAACGCGCGCGAGGGCGCGGCCACACAACAGATCACACATTCAGTAGATCGGTTTGCATGGGCAACGTGGAGGACGACTTGCCCGCTCGCGCGTCAAATAGTTTCAAGTTCTTGTCAATACCAGAAACGCTTGCGAACATATCTCCGTTCGCCGGGTTCCATCTGCTGAGTGTAAGAAAGCGCGTACGGATTACGAAGCCAGAAACAGCTGCAGGGCGCCTGAGCGCGTCGACGGAGCCATCATGTGCAGTGAGCGTTATCTCTTTGCTATGATCCAGAGCCCACAGGCGGATGGTGCCATCAGCGCTGCCAGTGGCGAGACGCTTGCCGCCGGGCGCAAATTCGAGGCACCTGCGGGAGGGGGATCTAAGATGGGCCAGATGAGTTCGCACGCGGTTTAATACGTACCGCACGACCTTCTTGTGGACGCCGACAAGGTCCTTGAATGAGATCATCGCGTGCGAGCCCGGGAGGCCTCGCTGTAATTTCACTCAACTAGCTAGGCGACCCAACCATCCACAGCGGCGCGGTAGGCAAAAAGCGGGCCAGCGGCGCTGCTCAGGGCGCGCTCGAGAGGTGGCGAGAACGGGCTCCGCGCGGAGTCGAACGGGGATCCTAAAGCGGAAAAGCCCTCGGCGAGGTTTGAACTCGCGACCTCACGCTTACGAAGCGCGCGCTCTGCCGCTGAGCTACGAAGGCATGACGGATGAGATGAACCGCTCAATCCGCGGCGGAGTCCGTGGTGGCAGGCGGGCCCTGTTCACCAGGCGGCCAGAGAGCGCAACGCAGGTGCGGAGCTCGAGCGGGCGCACTGATTGGACCCGGCGCGCGCCTCTCTGATCGTTCGCTCGGTTGCCGACGCGACGTCGACTCGGCACCGTGGCATTTTTTCACAGAGGCCATCGACGTTCATTGCCGAGTCCGGATACCGTCCGGCGCGCACTGGCTGGCTTCTAGTTTGACAGCTGCCGCACCAGGGACGCGTCCCCCGAGCTGGAGACAGATGGCGGATGCGAATCGGCGGGGCAGCGTGGCTGGCGACTATGCATCTAATCGACGGGGCAGCGTGGGCGGCGATCCTGCGTCCGCAAGCCCAGTGCCTCAGAAGTACAACCGGCAGGGCAGCGCCGGCAACGATACGGCGCCGGCGCTCAGCGGAAGTCCGGCGCCTTCCGGCGCTAACCGACGGGGCAGTTTCGGCGGCGAGATTCCGTCGGACGGCACGCTTTTCTTCACGCTGCTCTCCGCTTTCGGATGCGCATGCGACTCCACAGTACCCGAAGATGAAGCCGAAGAAGACTTCAGCGTGAAAGGGAAGCCGCTGACGGTCAGCTACACGGATGCTGTCGAGCAAGGAAAGCTCGTTTTGTGGAAATGCCACAACGCTGAAGTTCAGACATTCTACGCTCTTCAGCGCGACGTACAGGCCACGAAGAGCCGTCAAAAGATGGAGGAGATGGTGCGAGCAGTTTTGCTGATGAGCTTGTTATTGATTCTGAGGTCGCTTGCTCAGATTAGATTTGTGCATGCTTTGTACAAGAAATACCCTCGCAAGTCAAAGGCACCGCATCGGAAAGTCACTTTGGGTTCGCTTTTTTGGACATCGATTGGGCATCGGGACAGTGGAGTTTGTGACCCTCGGAAATCTAATATAACTAGGATATCGACCTAGTCTCCCCCCCCCCCCCCCCCCCCCCCCCCCGGTCCTTCTCTGACCTTCAACATTTAACATGCAGCTCCAAGGGCACCGTCCATATCTCGGGCCGATCCCGAACTTCTGTCAGAATTTCTGAAGGAGGCAGAGGATGGGAAAGCTCTTGTCAATAAAATGAGTATGGACGAGAAATTAGTATCCTATGGTCTCTGTGAGTCCCGTGAACAAGTTCCGCATATGCAATCTAATATTTTCTGCAGACAAACAGGGTTGTGACGGCGATAATGTGAGTACAATAGAGATGCCGATGTTCTTGAGCTTGAGTTCTGATGCCTCCAACGCAGATTCTTCCATCGCCTGGCGTCTTTGAAGTTGCTGCACGAATGAAGTGGAGCGCCTGGCACAAGTGGAAGGGCATGGAGGAGGATGGTGCTTGAGCTTCTGTACCCTATCCCCACACCGATTCACTTCTTGCTCAGCTGCCATGCGGAAACTCATACAGTTCACCCGTCAAATGAAGAAGAAATACGGCTGGAAGTGAACAACGTGAGTTTGTCTCCAGCAACGTACTCGGGGTCTTGGCCACTGCAAGCATGGGTGAGATTGAAAAACACTGCAAGAGTTGAAAAAGATCGAACCCAGAGCCAGTCAGGTACTTCTCGTACATGGCCAGGTTCTCACGAAAGCGTTCTGCCAGGGGGCTGCAATTTCTGCATGTCTTATTATTTTTACATGCTTTTTCGCGTTTCGATAAAATAGTGGTGTTATTGAACAGAAATCAGGAGGACTCTGATGTGATTTTCTGCACACTCTGCCGTTTGCTTATCCTTTGATAGTGCCTGAAAATGCGGGGGAACTGTTCATTGAAGTCAATGCCCAGGCGTGGGAGCATAGTGGTTGCTGCATCGGGTGTCAGGCACAGTTGAATGAAATTCAACGGAGGCCAGAGCCCATACCTGCAGCAATGCACACGTACAGACCGAAGTCTCCCAACGTGAGTTTGTCTCCAGCAACGTACTCGGGGTCTTGGCCACTGCGAGCATGGGTGAGATTGAAAAACACTGCAAGAGTTGAAAAAGATCGAACCCAGAGCCAGTCAGGTACTTCTCGTACATGGCCAGGTTCTCACGGAAGCGTTCTGCCAGGGGGCTGCTTTGCGCGATTTGCCGTGCCCTGCCCTCGTCCGGCTCACTGGAAACGTAGGTGAGAAATTCCATTGTTTCCAGAGCGAAGGCTTGAGTCTCGTGGAAACGAGTCTGCATGCAGTTGAGCAGTGAAATTGCTAGCTACCGTGACAGTCGCTTACCAGCGCTCGTGCACGCATAGTTCTATCAGCAAAGAAGAGCATCTGGTTCTGAGGAAAAGTCATCTCAATGTACTCCAGAATAGCCGCCGTTTCATGAACGATGACATCGCCATCCTTCAAAATGGGCACTGCACATAATGGTCAGGGAGAACCCAGCCATTCTCAAGCGTGAGACTTACGAAGTCCCCTTGCGTTCATTGCCTTCACATCTGTCATGTTCTGCTCGAGATCGACAACGTACACAGCGTAGGGGACCTGTGGCAGCTAAGGCGTGAGCTTGCGAGGAAAGCATCCCAACAGAAGAGTCGCACCTGCTTCTCTTCCAGAGATAGCTTTATGCGAGTTGCGGTGCCCTTCTCCACGTACAGTACTAACCGGTTGTTCGCATCGCCAATCAGAGCTTGTCCACCAGTAAACTGCGAATCTTTCAGAAAGCAGAAGCGCCATCTAGGGGCGGCAAAGGCTAGCCTGTGGAGGCAGCGTCACGCTGTTGAGATGCTTCAGCAAGCCCGTGAGGCGGGACGTCAGCCCATCCGCATCGCGCAGGGCACGAGTGAGCTGGGCCGTCCGCTGAGCATCGAGCGCGTGCATACGCTTCCGCAGTTCCTGCCACGGCACGTAAGTGATAAGTTTCAGCAACGCATTCTGCTGCGCGCACTTCCTCAACATTGTCGCCCTTGAGTGCAGGCTGGAGCGGGGGGCACTGATCAGCTTGTGCGTGCCCATGCTTGAGCGGGGATTACCTTCTCAAAGAAAGCGAAGCTACGGGAGCTCGAGTCAGCCAGGAGAGTCGATGGGAGCACTTCGTCGACTTCCGGGTTGTCCGGCCTGCAGTGGCTTCAGCCCGCCGCGCTCGGTCCGGCGCAGACAGCATCCGCACCGGAAGAACTCCTTCGCGCTGTCCATGCTTTCCTGAGGCGTCAGGCGCGTAAGCACTCGCGTGCGCACAGTCCCAGGCCGAACGCCTGCCGCACCCTGCAAAACGGATAAGCTAACGAGGTGGCGGAAACAACGACGGCGACGGGCACAAACCATTCGAAGATGATCGTTAGCTCAGAGAACTGAGGCTCGACAATCGACTGGTCTACAAAGACCTGGGACGGCCGTCAGCGGTCGGGCAGGTGCTCGACTGCTCAAGGTGCACCAACGGCTCGCCAAGGCATCCCTTAGCACGCAGAAAGTCGCTTCGGACTCGTGTGTCGAGCAGGTAGTTCCAGTTCTGCGCGTCCTTGGGCGTCCGCCTGCAAAGAACATACGCGCCGCCAGTTCTTGCGGCCTGAGGACCGCCAGGACCGCGAGCAGCCGGGCCCGCATCGTAGCGGGCTGGAGAGCCGGGAAACATAGCCGCTGGAACCAGCAAAAGCTGCGGCGGCGGCAACAGGGGTGCACCCCTCTCTTACTCACTGGGGCCGAGTCCTCAAAGGAGGACGAGATTAAAGCCCTCGGCGAGGTTTGAACTCGCGACCTCACGCTTACGAAGCGCGCGCTCTGCCGCTGAGCTACGAAGGCATGACAGACAGGACGAATCGCTCCATCCGGGCCGGAGTCCGTGATGGCAGGCGGGCCCTGTTCACTTGGCAGCCGCGCCGGCGCGCGCAATTCAATGCAGCGCGTCCACAGGCATCGCCTCGTTCGAATTCAATTACAAATCAGCACAAGGTCACGTCATTGCCACAACAGAGATTTACTCGTTGGCGTCGCGGCCACACCGTGAGAGGGGCTGGGTCGGCGCCCGTAGCGCTGGACGGGGGCGGAAGAAGGAGCGACGAGGCCTGGTCGGTTCGCGCGGGGGACGGGCTGTGCGCGCTGCGGGGCTGGCGGGCTGTCTGCATCCACTGGGCCGCCAGCGGGAGAGCTGGCGCCGGAAGAGGAGGAGGAGGCCAGGGGGTCGGGCAGGCGCCTCATTGTCACGGGAGGGCCGGAGTAAGGGCCTAGAGCGGGGGAGGCCGGGACGGGGCCGAGGCTGCCTGGCAGGGCGACGTTGGGGGAGATGAGCGGGGACCGAAGAGGGGTGCCCCAGAGGGGAGGCCGCAGGGCAGAGCCTGGGGCCGGCTGCGGGCGGACGGTGGCGGAGGCGAGGAAGTCGGTAGCGAGGCGGGCGGCGGCGGACAGGGGCCCGAGGGGCTTCGGCGAGGGCTCGCTAGACTCGGCCTCCGACGACTGCTCGTGAAGCGCGATGGGCGAGAGCTCCAGGGAGGCCTGGTCCTCGCCGCGGGCCCTTGCGCGGGGCCGGACAGCCGTGCGGATCTGCGGCTGCTGCTCCGGGGCGGCGCGGGGGGCGGCCGCGGGGGCAGCGAGGCCGCGCTGCCAGTTGGCGGCTCGGGCGGCGGCGCGGAGGGCGGCGAACGCGACCCGCCCGAGGCGGCGGAGGCGGTACTCGCGGGCGGCGACCACGCGGCGGCGGCCCTCGCGCCGCTCCACGCACGCCTCGCGCCACGCCCGCACGACGCCCGCCGCCACGCGCGCCCGCCGCAGCTCCGCCAGGCGGCCCGCGGTAGCCTCGCGCTGCGCCCGGTCCCGCCAGGCGATCAGGCACCCACCAAGCGTCCGGAGCCTCCCGCGGAGCGCCTGCGGGCGACGCAGCGGGGCGTTGCAGTCAGGGAGAGATGGGTCGCCTGCGAATCGCGAGAGGGCACCATGCGCCGTGCGGCGACGTCGAGGGTCTCGCGGCGGGTGGCGAGCGAGCTGGCGGCGAGGCGCCATTCGCGGAGGCAAGAGCGGAGGCTCCGCGAGGCCCTCCGCTGCGCCGCTGTCCTCATTGCCCGCTCGCGCCGCTCGCGCCGCTCCTGCAGGACCGCAGAGAACGTGCGAAGGACGGAGCGGCAGCGGTTGCGTGCCAGGTGCCGCGCGGCCCGCTCCCCGCTCTCGCGGCGGCGGGCCTCCCGCGCGGAACGCGACCTCCACTCGTTGAAGGCCGCGCGGCGGGCCCGCGTCTCCCGTGTCGCGATGGCCGTCTCGAGCCCCGCCGCGAGGCGCCGGCGGTAGGCGGTGAAGAAGGCCCATGCACCGAAAGCGAGGCCGAGGGTGCGGCGCAGGCGGGCGCCCTCGAAGCGCTTGGCCCGCTCCTCGCGGGCCACGTCGGCCCAGGCCTCGAACGCGCTCGCTAGCGCACGCTGCCTCCGGAGACTATCCGCTGCACGGCCGACCCTGGCGCGAGCGTGAGAGGGTGATGCATGGGCTTCAAACATCTGACGCCGCACCGGAGGACAGAGACGCGGCGGCGCCAGGCGCCGAAGGCGGCGGCGAGGGCGGCGCTGCGGACGCGGGCGCCAAGGGCGACAAGGCGCTCGCGGGCCGCCGCCCGGACCCTTGTCACGGCCGCCCACGCGGAGAGGCACTCGGCCGCGGCGGCCCAGCGGAACCGCATGCCCATGCGCTCCGCGGCCTTCCGCAGGTGCGCGCGGTCCGCTGCGGCCCCCTGCCACGCTCCGAGGGCCTCCGCGGCGAGCCGCACGTTGCGCCGGTCGGCGACGGCAGCAGCGCACGAGCGGAGGCGGCGCCGGTCGGCGGCGGCGATGCGGAGGGCAAGGAGGGCGGCCTTGAGGACGCGAGCCCGGGCCCGCGCTAGGGCGTGCGCCAGCGCTGCATCCGCCCGCTCGCGCCGCATGATGGACTCGCGCGTGGCCCGCGCCCCGCGCGTAAACTCCCACAACGCGCCCAGCGCCCGCCGCAGCGCCCCCTCCGCAATGCGCGCCGAGGCGTCGGCCAGACGGTGCCGCCAGAAGGACCGGCCCGCCGCGTAGCTCCGCCAGGCAGCGAAGGGGCCGGTCATGCAGCGCAGTTGCCGAGCCGCCGTGAGCTGCCGCACGGGTGAGTCAGGGCAGCCAGGGCTAAGGAGCGCCGCGCCGAAGGGCCCGCGCACCCGGCGGTAAGCATATCGGATGTTGCCGGAGTGGGCCGCGTGTGCCGACCTGGGGGGCAGCGGTGGGGATGGGCGGGGCGAGATAGGTCACAGGAGTCAAGGGCAGGAGTCAACGGCACCACTCCCGCATGATGATGGACAGGAGCCGGGCGCGAGAGGTGGCGAGGAGCAGACGGGCGCGGGAAGAGGTGCGCGCGTGCCGTCGGAAGGCCGCGAGGGCCTGCGAGGCAGTAAGAGGGGGAGGGCCTCTGGAAAAGACTAGGCCGGGTACGAGGCGTACGATGCGAAGGACGCGGTGGCCGAAGTGGAGGCGCGCGACGGCGTCGGCGACCCGCTTCTCGCGCCTGCGGAGGGCGTAGTCGCGCAGGCGGCCGAAGGCCTCAGTTCGCAGCGCGTCGCGCGTCGCCACCACAAAGGTGACGAGAAGGTGCATGGCGTGGTGCCGTGCCCAGCCGCTCAGCGCGAGCTGCAGGCGCCTTTGGCGGGCGATCGCGGTGGCCCGCTTCTTTCGCCTGCGGCGCGCCGCGTACATGCGGAGGGCCTCGAGGGCCTCACTGGCCGCGTGAGCCATGCGGCGGGACACCTGCGGGGTGGGCGTGGGCGCGGGGATCGGGGGCCGCGAAAGGCGGGGGCGGGTCACCTGCTGGCGGACGGCGCGGCGCTGGGCGGCGGCGTGCTGCGCCCAGGCGCACCAGTGGCGCAGAACTCGGTCCGCGCGGCTCCGCGCGAGCCACGCGATCGTTCTGCGCGGACGCGGGTTAGGGGCGGACGGGCCGAGGCCGGCGGAGGGGGAAGGGGGTGTCGCGCCGAACGAGCATGTCGCGCTTGGCGGCGCGCATGTGGAGGCGGGTGGCCCAGTGGCGGAGGACGACGGCCTGCCGCCGCTCGCGGATTGCCCGCTCGAGGGTCCGCTGCCGGCCGCGCAGCGAAGCGCTCTGCAGAGAGTGCGTCAGGTTCGGTAGCAAGGGTAGCGGACCCGGAGTTCTGCGCAAGGGTAGCGGACCCGCATGGTCTCATGCCGCCAGGAGAGAAAGCAGACCGCCGCGAGACTCCAGGCGCCGCGGCGCCTCAGATTCTCCGCGATCTCTCCCACACGCGCCGCCCTCTCCACTTGCGTTGCCGTAAGATCGTACCTGCGAGGCCCTTAGCGGAATCCTGCGGAAGCGAGGGAGCGGGTTGTGGCTCGCCATGCGCGGAACGGCCCGCCCAGGGCACGGGAGCGGCGGTGTGCGTCGGCGACGCGCTGGTTGAGGGCCTTGGCGCGGCGCGCGAGGAGGAAGAGGCGCCACGCTCGCCACGCCGCCTGCAGCCGCCGTCCCTGCAGCAGCCGCCGGTGTGCCCCCACCAAGTCCGCGTTCGCCCTCCGCTGCAGGCCGAGCTCAGCTACCGCCCTCGCGCTCGCAGCCGCAGGAGGGAGGGCATGCCTTTGCGACGACCCTGAGCCAGCCCAGCAGCACGGCGCTGAGCTCAGTGCGCTGCCAGCGGGCCGCGATCGCCGCGCATGCGGTCGCGGCTGCACGCTGCGGGGAGGAGGGGCTGAGCGGCGGCGGCTGGGCGGAGGCGAGGACCAGGGGAGCTTGCCCTATGGAGAGTGCGACGGCGCCACTCGCGCCACGCCCGCGGGACGAGGTGACGGGCGAGGAGGGCGTCGGCGCACGCGCGTCGAAGCACGCGAGCTTTCGAGTACACTCGCCACCACCTCAACGCCCGACTCATGGCCTGCCGAACCGCTCAGAGACGAGAAAAGTCTTGAACGTGCAGGGCGAGGGCACTAGAAGTGTCGTCCTCCGCGCGAGGAGCTCCTCTTTCGCGCGGAGGTTCCGCTTGTCCCGAAGTCTGCGAAAAATAAGTCCCTCAAAAAATGATTCAAAAGCGAGGTATACTCGCCTCTTTCGCCATGCTGAGAAGCAGCGCCTCGCCAGCCGTGAGCTCAGAGACTCCGTCGCCGCCGCTTCGCTCTGGCGAGTCCACCGGGCCTGCAGGTCGTTCAGCAGAAGCTCTTAAGAACTATTTAGCGGAAGCGAGGGCGTCAGCGCGCCAAACCAGCGTAGGTCCTCCACGCTTGCCAGACTAGAGCCGCTACTTTCTCGCGCTGGAATATCGCTACGGCCCGGCGACAGTACTGCGAGCGGGTTTGAACGATCGAGAACGTTGGGGCAAAGCGCATCGGATCGGTCGCACTTTGTGTCGTGCAGCCCACTGGCGCCACACCGAGAAACACAGGTCGCGCTTGCGCTTCAAGGTGCGGCGCCGCAGCTCCCCCCCTGCCAAGCAGCATTATGAGCAAGCCTGGAGGGGCGCGAGGCAGAGCGGACCCTGGGTCCGAAGTCGGTGGATCTTGCGGGCAGCGGAGCGCCACTCGAACAGAAGCTCGCGGAGGCGGGCGTGGCGGGCCTCCTGCAGTCGGTGCGCCAGGTACGCCAGTTTCGCGCGGCGGTCGGCCAGGGCCTCGACCCATGCGCTCATGCAGCGGCGGACGGTGGCATAGTCGGCGTGAACCGCAGCGCGAACCACAGCGAGCCGCTCCTCCTGCAACATCCGCTCAAATGACGTCGAAGGGGTGGGCTGGGATGAGGGCGGGCGGGGCCGGGGAGCGGGGGGAGGGGGGGGGGGGGAGGGGGGGAGGGGGGAGGGAGGGTTGGGGTTGGGGGAGGGGGGGAGGGGGGAGGGGGGGGGAGTGGGGGGGTGGGGGGGGGGGGGGGGGGGGGGGGGGGTTCTGCGCACGCGTCGCTTGGCGAGGCGCGTGCGCCACTGAGCGAATGATGCGGCGATGGCGCGGACGGCCGCCGCCTCCGTCACGGCCTCCAGTCGCGCCTGAAGGTCAGCCGAACGGAGGACTGCGTCCCGCCAGCCGCGCAGCATGCGACGCGCAGAGTGCTTTCGAGAGAAAGTCAAGACGGGAGAGGGGCTCGGAAGCGGCCAGAGGCACCTGGGCCCAAAAGAGCATCGCCGCCGTGTACTCTCTCTTGCGCCTCGCGCGCCACTCCGCCGTTTTGCGCCACCGGCGGAGCCAGTAGCCTGCAGCGGGCTGGCTCTTAGAGGCACCGAGAAGTGAAGCAGGGCGAAGGGCGAGCCTTTGCGCTGCAGAGCCCAGTAGGCGTCTGAGGCGCGGGCCGAGTGGCGAGCCGTAACGACGTCGCGCCAGCCGACGAGGGCGGCGTGGGCGAGCCGCCGGCCGAAGTGCTCGACGGCGGCGGCCAGCTTCCCGCTGCGGCGCGGATCGGCGGGCGCATGAAACGCGCGGAAGGGCCTCCAGGAGCGCACCGCTTCTCTATGCGTCGCAGGGCGTAGGCGCGCATGGAATCGAACGCGGCGGGGAGAGGCCACGCGCGCCAGCGGCGGGCGGCGAACTGGAGGCGCCGGTCACCGGCGGTGGCGCGGGCGGCGGCGTAGCGGGCCGCAAAGGCGCGGGCGATGGCCTTTTTATGGGCGCGGCCCGCCACGAAGAGGCGCCACGCGGCGAAGGAGGAGCTCTTCGCGCGGAGGGATCGGCGCTCGAGGGCACCCTGCGGTCGTGTCAGCGGTGTGATCGAAAGGGATAGGGAAGCAGGGCGCACGGCAACGCATCGGTTACGGATGCCGCGGCTGCGGGCCCAGATGCGCCACGAATAGAAGGACTGGCCCCAGAAGCTCCGAGCCCGCGCGATAACAAAGGCCCGGACCCGCACGTTGCGCTCCCCTGCAGAAGCTTAGCGAGCGAAAGAAAACCGACGAGGGTAGGGCGGACGGTAGTAGCGCCACGCGAGGAGACAAGCGGCAGCGGCGGCCCGCAGGCCGCGATCCTGGATGCGGTTCCGCAGCTGGAGAAGCTGTACCCCGCGGGCGAGCTGGGGGGAGCACGTGAGAGGGGCGAGGGGCGTGAGAGGGGCGGGGGCGAGCACGAGTGCGCTGGGACGAACCTCGACACGCCAAGAGAAGAGGGCCTCGCGGAGAATGCGTCCGGCCTGCATGTGCTGCACCGCCTCGATGCCCAACCTGTCCTCACGCCAGTGGGCCGCGACCGCCCGCCAGCACGGGAAGACCCGGCACAGCGTGCGGGCACGCCACTCGGCGATAACAGCCACCTTGACACGCCGCAGAAGCCCGTGCCTGCACGAGGCGTCGGCACGGAAGCAGCATGAGATGGGGCGTGCACACTTGGCGAGGGCTCGGAAGGCATCTTGGACGAGTTGTGTACGCCAACGAGACTCGAGGCGGCACGCGGCAGCAGCGACGCGGCTGCTTAGAGAGTCAGGGGGCGCCAGGAGGAAGTTTGAGGGACCCAGGGCGCACGCGAGATGGCGCTTGCGGGGCGGAAGAGCGGAGGACCAGAAGCCGAAGGAGGAGCGGAGAACCGCGAGGCGCCTGGCGTCAGCTGCGCGGCGGCCCTTGCGGCGGAGGGCGGCGATCGACCTGCGGGGCGATTCGTGAGTGGCGGGTGACCAAGCGAAAGTGGGCGCTGAGCGGACCTCCAGCCACCGAAGGCGAGGCGGGCCTCCTGGCGCCAGCGGAGGTAGAGCAGGCGGGCCACGGCTGCCGTGCGGGTACGGCCGAGGGCCGCCCAGGAGAGCAGGCGGCGCCAGGAGCGCTGGAGTAGCGCGGCGCGGCGCAGGGCGTCGGCGGTGGTCTCGAACGTGCGCTCGCGCCGCTGAACGGCGAGGGCATCCTTCCAGCCGCGCCAGCATGCGGCACGGCGCCGGTCGGCGGCGAGGCGATCGGCCGCGACCTCGAGGGAGTGCTGATAGCGCCGGATGCGCACGAAGGCGAGCCAGGCCGCCCAGGAGCGTCCGCGGGCACGGCGCGCGCGCAGGTCGTTGGCCAGCACAGTGGCGCCCCGCTTCCAGGCCCATCCGCGCGCGCGTGCCTTCCAGGCGGCCAAGACGAGGTGGAGGCGGCCACGGCGGAAGTGCGTGTCGGCGCGCTCCTGCAGGACGCGCTTGAGGCGGCGCGCGCGGGCGTGCGATGCCATGGCCCGGATGGAGGATGTGAGGCCCCGTGTCGTCCGGGCTCCGTGCCGCTCCTCAAGGCGCCGCCGCACCTCCCGCTCGCGCACAGCCGCCAGGCGCCAGCCGCCTGGGAAAACTCGGCTGGGGCGATCGAGGTGAGAGCGGGACCGGGCGCACGCAGGGTCTTGACGAAGGTGGCGCGGCGATAATGGGCGGCGGCGCGCTTCTTCAGGTCTCGGGAGTCAGCCGCCAGCGCGACGAAGAGACGCCACGCAGCGAGCACAAAACGGGCAAGGCCCCGCCGATGGAAGCGGTCTGCGGGGGCTCAAGGCGAGGAGGGAAAAGGGCCCGGAGTAGATCGCACCAGCGACGGCGAGGCGCGAGCGCTTCCAGCGGCGGACGTCGACGTAGTCACGCCAGGCGTCAAAGGCGCTGGCGATGCGGCCTGACCCCGGAGGATCAGAAAGGGCGACGAAAGGGAGGAGGAGCGCCGACCGCGAAACTCGCGAGCGGCGACGCGGCGGCTCAGATGAAGGGCCCGGCGACGGGCAGCAGCCCAGAGGCGCCACGCGGCAAAGACGCGCCGCACACAGCGGCCTCGCACGCGGCGGACAGTCTCGCTCAGCGCTTTCCGACGGAGGCTCTGCCGACTGCGAGGAGGGGCAGGGGGCGTGGGAAGAGGTCGGCCACGGGGGCGGGGGCCTCGGATGGGACACGCACTGAGCGGTCTTGTGCAGAGCGCGAAACACCTCACGCGCTTGATTCTGCAGGGCGCGGCCTCGGCCCGGAGGATAGAAAAAGGGCGACGAAGAGCGCACCTGCAGCACTTTCCTCACGTGCGCGTCGACTCGAGCGCGCATGTCCCGCTGCTCGCAGGCCACACGGCGCCAAGCGCGAAGTATCTGGGGGCCCTCGGTCATGAACGACAAGGCGTAGATAGGAGACCACGCCGAACCTGTTGCTGGCGAACCACGCTGAAATGCGCCTGCACCCTCTGGTATGTGACAGCCTGCAGGGGCAGGGTCAGCTGCGCGGGAGGCCAAGGTTGGGACCGAAGCCACGGGACGCCCACGTGCCTTCTTGCGGGAGGCCGTCAAGGACACCTTCCAGCTCCGCAGGACGCTCCGGTGCGCGTGTTTCTGCCAGCATATCTGGGCTTTCGCGAGTTTCGCGGCCTTCTGACGCCAGATCTGCGGTGGATTGAGACACGACGTGCGAGAACGAGAGCAGGGCAGAACGAGCCTCGATTGCGGCCTTCCAAGCGCGGAGCGCGACGGTCTTCAAGCGACGCCGCCGCGCTCCAATGGCCCGCGCCATTTGAGCCTGGCGATCGGTTTAACGGCTCGGAAGACACTCAGAAGGTAGGCGTGGAGTGGCGCACCCGCTTGTGCAAGCGGCCATCGACGTATCTGCGCCAGCCCTTCCACGCGCGACCGACCTCCAGGGTTCGAATGTGGGCCGCAGCGAGCCGCTCGACCTGCCCGAGAACCGTGAGAGGCGAAAAATTAAATATCGGGGACCAAGCGTGCCTTGAGAGATCGGTAGAGCTGGTACCAAGCCCGCAGCACGTTACGCACGCCGCGCGAGCGCCGAGCCGCCGTCAGCTCCGAGTACCGCTGCCACTCCACGTTGAAAGGGAATATAGGGCAAAACAATGAGCCCCGCACCTTGGCGCAAAGAACACGGGAAGAGACAAAGCGGCGCCACTGGCGGAAGGACGAGGCGGCGAGCGAGCGGCGGTACTTCGCATTTGCGATGAACTTTCGTCGGGCCGACTGCTTTCGCTCGTACGCCCACTTGTGCCAGCGGAAGAGGATGCGCATGATGCGGCGCGAAAGCAGCACGGCGCGCGCCTGCTCTGTCCGTGCCCTCTCAGCCCGCACGCCTGGAAAACCAGAGTTAGGGAGCACGAAGGGTGCGGGCAGTCTGGAGGGCGAACCCGAGGCGGCGTTGCGCCACATGCTCAGGACGAGGCGCCCTCGGAACAGCTCCAGCGCCTTGAGCCCCTCCGCGAGCTGCGTCCTTCGCGCCCGCCTTGCGAGCATATAGCGAAAGAGGCGCCTGAGGGCCGAGCGGGCGGAGGCGACAGAGAGTTGGGCGATGGCCCGCTCGTTCGCCAGCTGCTTTGCCGCCAGGTGGGCGGCGAAGGTGGCGACGCGGCCGTCCTTCTGCCTTCGGGCGAATCGCTCAAGTTCCGCAGAGCCCGCTCCCCGCCCCGCCCTGAGAACTGTGAGCGCAGTCATGGAAGCGAGATTAAGAAAGCGCAGGGCACCCGTCGTGGGGGCTGACGAGGCTCCGAGCGGCCTTCACGCTCAACGTTACCTGCGGGAGACGGACTGTCAGATTATGCAAGAGGCCTCGCAACCGCGGAATCGGACCGAGGCAGAGAGGCGGCAGTGCGCGCGGTACAGCGCGTAAGCCGCCAGGAGCCGCATCGACCGGCGCCTGCACATGCAGGCGAAATGGACGTCCGCGCGCTCGCGCTTCGCCCGCGAGCGTGCTTTCTCTCGGAGACGGGCGCGCCACGCCCCGAGCGCGGCCCGCGCCTCCTGCCTCGCAAAGTGAGCCAGGGCCGTCCGATTCTTGCTCTTTGAAGCCTGTAGCAAGGTTGTAGAGAAGATGCAAAGACAAACGGAAGGGAAGTTCGCACGCGTCGTTGCACGGTGTAACGTGACAGCTGATGGAATGCCTTTCGCAGCAGCATGGACCTCCTATGACGAGTCGCGCGGCTGTCCAGAGTTTGTTCCTCGCTTCGCTCGCGAGTAAATGCTGGTCAAGGGAAGAGAGAAAGGATTTTTGCTATTTTTGCGGCGGAGCGACGGGGCGCGGTCCCAAAGGATATTAGACTCCTAGCCAGGTTGCGAAAGAAGCTACAAGCCTTCGGGCGCGCAGCCTCCGATCCATCACTCCCGCACGACGAGCAAGTTCGCGCCCCCTTCGAGTCTCTGCCGCCCACTGACTCCAGGCAGCTCGCACAAGCCTCTCCGCCTTCGCAGTGCTGACTTGGCGGGCAGCGCGGTTCAAAGTGCCGAGACGCCTGGCTGCGGCGCGCCAAGCCCCAAACACTGAAGCCTGTTGCCGCTGCCGTCTCAGTGACATCACGCGTCGCCTAAAGCCCGCGGTCTCTCTGCAAAATTCGCTCAGCGAGCGAATCGCCGGACCGAGGTCGGCGCACCGCGCAGAGCGACGCCAGAACAGAATGATGCGTCTGCAGATGTCCCGGCCAAGAGCGCTGGCTCCACAACTGATCGGAACAAGGCGGTGCGGAGGCACCCGCCTGGGAAGGCGGTGGGCCAATACTGGCCCTGGGGGAGCCAGGTGACTCCAGCGGAAGCCGAGACTGAGATGGAGCCAGCGGAAGGATGCGCGCAGGAACGGCCCAGACTGCCCGCGACCGCGAGGGGCTTCCTGCCATGGCGCCCGCCTTGCGAGAATCCAGGATCGCCACGCCGCGAAGCCGACACGAACGATGCGTCGCAGATAAAGAGCCTATAAAAGGGATCAGCGAGCGATTGAAGTCGTAGTAGGGACAAATTGCAAGCCTCGGCGGACGTCTCCAGGCTGCGAGTGCGTGCGACGCCCGCTGCAAGGGCTCGCAGCGCGCGCGCGCGCGCCGAGCGCTGCCAGAAGTCGACTGCGATTTTCCAATTTACAACGGCCTGCTCCTCTTTCGCCTGGAGCAGCCTCCCCACCTCCACGCGCCTGCAGACACATGAGAGGTGTCGTGCGTCGATTAAGGCAGTGCGCGAACTTTCTCCATGCTCGGAAAGCACGACCGAGTCTTCGGAAGTTCACGTAGGCTGACGCTTCCTCGCATGCGTCACGCAGTGCCTCTGCAGTCCACGCGCTGAGAGGGGCTGCGCCCGCCGTTGGAACTGAAAGAATCGAAGCATCTGCATGGGGGGAGCGAGCCTGCAGATGGTCGCGGAATAAGAGGAAGCCTTAGATGCGAGTCAGCACTGACTGCGCACCGATCGGCCGGGTGGAGGGAACAGGCGGCGTTGCGCGTGTCTTGAACTCGGGGAACCCAGGTTTGTCGGAGCCGCTGCGACCGGCTCCGCGGTTCGCGACGTGAACGGGGACGCGCCATTGAGATGATCGTCTCCCCGCGCCTGCATCGTGGAACTCCGCAGCGCCGCCAGCTTTTGATTCCAATCTCCGGCGTCGAGGCTCATCTTCAGAATGTGTCTGTACACCTTCGAATCCGCGGCTGGATCAGCCCCTCGAGCGCGGAAGATCTTGTCATAGCTGTGCAGGATTCTGAAGCGCGTCAGCTGCGCGCTGCGCCAACGGGGCGAGGCGGGGCGAGGCAGGGCGGGGCGGGCTTGATGCTACAGGGCAGGCTTCTTACCTGTTGAGTGTGACCTTGGAGCCAGCGCTCGCTCTCTCCGCATCGCGGATGATGTCCGCGATGAGGTCGAGGTCTGGCGGATGCGACCCTTGCATGCCGTCCATGCGATGCGATGTTTCACGGGCTCATCATCGCTCGGAGGCTCGTTCGAACGGCCGCCGGGAGACTCGTTCAAACGTGATTTTGTCGTACCCAGATTTCGCGGGCTTCTTTGCCCCAAACTCACGCGCCACCCTCGCGTGCAAACGGGAGAAGCGCATCTTGGTGTAGTGGAGCCCGCGAGCTTCCGGCGCGCACGGCGCATTCAAATATGCCGAAGCGCTCGAGCTCAGCTGACGACGATGAGAGCGAGGGATTCACGGTGCGTTTCACGGGCGAGGAGTTCCGCGACTACGAGCAGTACGCGGACACTGTCATCCGCTACCGCCTGCCGATATGGTGTGCAATGTTGCGCCGCTTCGACGGAAGCGGGCTGGCGCGTCGCAATCTGAAATGAATACAGGTCGTGCCCGGTGACGGGAAAGAGCGGTCTCACGTACGAGCAGGCCCTTCTCACACAACGGGCAGCGCAAGCCAAGGTGGATTTCCCGCGCGCGTGGATGGAGCCGCGTGCGTATGCTTTGGTACACCCCCCGCGGACCCGGTCGCGCCTCACGTGTCGTGCAGTGCTGTTCCTCGTCCAGCACAGCCAGCGCCAGCTCAACGAGCTCGTCGACATTGTGTATGACAGTGAGTCGCCTGCACGAAAACGCGCTTGCCCCGCGTCACGCCGGCCTAGAGTTCAAGTCTGAGTTCATCGAGGGGGAGGAGGTTCATCTCGCGGGCGAGAGCGACGCGACCGCGTGCGTGGGAGCCTGGACCTCGATCTTCGAGTCTTCTCATGTGTGCGCAGAGGCTCGGCAGGCCGCGTGACACGGGTGCTAGGATCTTGGTATAAGAAGTCTGGCAACAGCTCCCCCAAGCGCGTTCAGTACGAGGTAGACTTCAGTGGCGAGGCAAAGACGCTGCCTTCCTCCCAGTTGCGAAAGCCGAAAGCACCCTTCTCGAAACAAATTCTGGTGCGTGGATTGCACCTGAAAATCCAGCGAGTATGAATCATGTCTTTCTGCAGAAACAAAAGATTCGCGAGGTAGCTTTCAAGGACACATACCCCCAGGCGCCATGGATCGTTCGGGCAAGTCACTTCCGCTGCAAACTATCCTGCACCATCTCAAACTGTTTCCTCGCCAGGCCAAGGTCGTGTCCGAATTTCCAACCGTCCCCTCAACTCTTCCACCCAACCTCCAAAAAGTTGTGGACGAAGGGAGAAAGAAGAAACAGCGCACTGAGCCTGAAAGCGGGCCCTCCGAAGTGAGGGATGCTGCTCCAGTCAAGAAGTACCCGATGGAGGACTTGGGTGCGTAGTCGTGTAGATTTTCTTTGAACTCGTCCAATTGTCCTGTGCAGAGCTCTTGAAGGACACGTCTAACGACAGGCGCTTCTTGACTCTTCCCAAACCAATGCCACTTCCGCCTGTTTGTCTACCCAAACACACAGCAGCTTGGTTGACAGCTGCTGATTCCCCGGGCAGTATGCAGGCGATCTCATTTACCTATGCGACTTAATCGATCGATATGGGAAGGCGTTGAAACTTTCTCCTTTCACTTACGATCAGCTCCTTGCTGCCCTCGATCCTCCGAGCGTACGTGATGATCCGGTTTTGCTCAATGAGGTGAGGTCATCTTTCCCATAGCTTCTGCTCCTCTCCCATGCTTATGTCAAAGCAGCTGCATGTTCAACTGTTCAAGCATATCAAGGAGGAGTTCCACACTAGGTGGCAAACTGCTTTCCCTTGGCAGTATTGTTAACGTTACAGATATTATCCACAGCACCACTGAAGGAGATTCGGAAGAGGAAGAAGAACGAAAACGCGAGGTAAAGAAGAGCTCTCGGGGGAAGAGGAAAAGCAGGGACACTGAGGGCGAGGTCAACCACACCTCCTGGAGACGACAAGTTCGTGAGGTATTCATCATGCGCTATCTCTCAGCATAACGTTTCTCTCATGAAAACGTTTCTCTCAGTATCTCAAAGAAGCTCAAAAGGTACATCCCTTTCAAAGGGTTTGACTTTCTTGTCTCTTAGTTTCGCTTCAATAGGATGGCGACTTGACTTCAGACATGATCATCTGGCTTGAAGACACCATCCCTGCTTACAATCAACTTGCTGTCTCTGACAAGCTGGTCAGCTAGTCGACCCATTATCGCATTGGGCTGATGCATTCGTGTGCAGAGGATTTTGAAGTTCCTTGGCGATGAGGCCCTTGACACTTCTCTGCTTCGTGATGAGATCGACAACATAACACTGCAAGCTGATGTTCTGCGCAAGGTTCCTCTTGCTGAACCAGAAGGCCGTGATGGCATGCTCACATCAATTTAGGAAAAATGGCAATACGATTCGGGGTATCGTGACAAGAAGAAGAAATTCGAAGAGATCAAACGACAGGAGGCCCTTGCCAAAGATTCCAAGGATGCCGAGAAGGATCCGAAAAGCAACAGTTCTGCAAAACAATCCAGAGAGCAGGCCCGGAAGGAAGAGGCAGAACGCAAGCAGCGGCTTCAAGTACGCATGTCGTCGTCGCTTTGAAGGTCATTTGTCTGGTAAACATGTGTGTAACCATGTGCACCATAACAGGAGGAGGCGAAGATGGTTCAGGAGGCCGAGAGTCACAGGAAAAGGATGGAGGTGTTCAAGCGCGAGTTGAGGTGCTCTGTTCGGTTATTGCTCAAGTGTCCCTCTCTGACAACTTTTCACTTCGAAGCAAACTGTCGATTCGGCATAAATGTCTGGGTCAGGATCGACATCACAACACGTATTGGGCTTTCCGCTGGGACCCTCGTGTTTTCGTTGGAGGCAGGAGCAACGATTCTTGGAGCTGCTACAGTGGCCAAGATGAGGTGTGTTTATTCTTGCACTGGAATGACACACGGTCGCAACAGCTGATTGCCTTTTGATCACGTCAGATTGAGCTGCTCATTGCTGCACTGAATCCGAAGGGGATCCGGGAACAGAAGCTTTTGGAGGCCCTCAATAAAGAGTGTGTAAACATCCATGACGAATGAGTGTGAACTCACGCAAATTTCTTGCAGAAAAAGTGCCATCGCAGGCCGGATTCGAGGTGAACAGAAGGAGGCCGTCATTCGGGAACTGGGGCGGAGGACAACCCGAGTCACTGCCAAGAAATCCGACGAGGAGGATTCGGACAGGGAAAAGGGCGGCTACATTAATCGATACAATCAGAATGGGACCACAAAGGGCGCTCGGAGATGAATTTCAAATTTAGCTAGAGAATACCAAGGTGAAGTCCAGCCCCCAGGGCGAAGCTAGGTAGAACGTCTTTGGTTGCGATTACGATTAGGACGTCTTTGTTTGCGATGCCACCAGTATCCAATCTAAAAACGGCTCGGCATATAGTTACGGTCTTCGACGTCTTCGCCACGATCTTTTTTCCTGAGAACAAGCGAGTCTCTGCGGAGAACCACGGCGCTACCAAGCGAGCTCGGGCACCGTGGCACTATTTTGGCCTGACCTGATACGCATACCCCCGCTGGGTTGATTTTTTCAGTCACTGAGTACGTACTACGGTATACTGTCGAGCTCGCGATCGCGATCGCCGAGTCGAGCACGTACATATACTAGTATACGCACGAACCCCGAGGCCCGGCCCTCGAGCTCGAGCAAATGAGTCAGCATCTGTCATCCGATGATCCGAGGATCTGTCCGTGACGTACGTAAACACGCGAACCCCGAGGCCCGGCCCTAGGCCTCGAGCTCGAGCAAATGAGGCACTGCGGCATCTTTCCAATGCAATTTGCAAATTAATGAATCAGCATCTGCGCATCCGGCCATATGCATGCATGCGCATGCATATGCACGCATGTGTGCATGCCGCAGTGCATGCGCACATGTGCATGCAGCAGAGCGTCACGGCGTGTGCGCGGTCATGATTATATATGATCATCGCCAAGTCGGTCGAACTGCCGCCAGACTCTAGATCTGAGATCGATATCCGATGATCACTGTCAGATGATCGATGTTAAATTGATATCAGATCTAGATCTATATATATATATATATAGCTATATAGCCTAGTAGCTAGCGCTAGATCTAGAATTATAATTAGAATCGAAGCAGACATGCATATGCTCCGTAGGGGGCTCCCGCCACCGCCCCGAGACGTCGACGACCCCCCGCCGCCACAAGACGCGATGTATGCACCACGCCGTGCACGTGCGGGCACATGTAGCTCTAGCTAGCTAGAGTTTCCGCGGGGAGGCGCATCACTCTCCTTAGGGGGCCACGCAGGGCCCGGCCGGCCAGCTTGCTGGTGGGCTGGGCCCGCGGACGCGGAGGCCGCAGTGTACATTCCCACACTTGTAGCCCGGACCTGCGTTTTAGTACGTGTTCAAATGCGTAAACATCCCACACTTCGTCCACACAAATGCGTAGTTCGTGTCCAAATACTAAACTACCTACTCTCAAAGGGTCCAGGTTCTGCTGTTCCTGACAACGCCCTCTTAAGAGATTCCAACTCACTTATAGCCACCCGAAGTTTTTGTTGATATTTGTGCTTTCGCTGAGAGAACATGGTAAGATTTTGGGTGTGGCGCATTGTATGGGTCGCATACCTTCATGGATCGTGCTATGCAGCGCTTCAGATCTGCCCGCAGTGAAGTTATGTCTGAGTCTTTCCTCTCGATCTCTTCCAAAAGCCTGGTGCGTTCAGCAGCCCATTTGCCCTGCGTACAGAGGTTGGAACATGGAAATGTGTGATGTACAGGGTTGCACTCCTACTTTTGCAATCTCCACCAACTCCACTGCTTGAGATTTCGTGGTTTCCGTAATCGAAAGTGCTGCAAGTAGTTCGTCTTGCAACTGTCGAACCTTTCCAGTTAACTCGTCCACCTGCCGACTGCAAACAATGATTGGACAATGAACACCCACAAAACATCCAGAAATTGGAAAATACGAACACTGCAGACGACTCGTTGTGAAGCAGCTTTTGATGCATCTCCTGCAGTCTTATGTACTCCGCTTGCACCTCCTGCAAAGTTGAAGAGATCCGTTCCACATCACAGCGCATTTCGTCAACCTACCAGCCATTTAACAAGCAAGCGGTAAAAAATTAGGCGGTAAGGTCACCTGGGCGATCAATCTGCTGTTCTTTTCCTGCAGCACAGTACAGCTAGCCTCCGAATTTCGCAGCTGTCCCTTGATGCTCTCGAGCTCCTTCGTTAGCTGATCAACCTCATCTTGCAGAGCTGTTTGCGCATCTCCTTTGACTGCTTCCAATGCAGCCACCTCCTGTTGTAGATTTGCTCGGTCCTGTTTTCGTATTAATGGCTCAGCACTGTGCGTAATCCACAAGTGTCATTACCAGACCTGCTCCAATCGCTTTCTCCGTTCGGCCTCTTCAACCCGCACTCTTTGAATCCGATCTGCTGCATCCACTTCAGCCTGCTCCAGGCGTGATGCAAGAAGGGCTTCCATCTCCTCCAGGCGCCTGAAAATCAGTTCGCAATTTAAGAAATCTGTGTGCTTGGATCACTCAGAGTACAAACAAACACAGACGAACGTTGAAAGGCTGTCTGCATGGCCGACAAGCTCGTCTCTGACCGCACTCCATTCCCTCTGTCGCTCCATAAGTGCATTCTGAAGCATGGCCTTGTCTGCCCTGCGAGAGCCATTCAGAGATCGTTTTGACTATCTTCACCTAGCCATAACCGCACTGGTGCATCCGATGAGACTGCTCAAGCTCGATCCGCATTTGGCTCAGCTGTGTCTCAAGCGAAGTAACTTGATTTCGCAGAAGCTCCAGCTCTTGGCTGGATTCTCGGTGGGCTGATTCATACTGCTGCATCTGTGCAAGATTCAAAAACAAGCAATCGGGCAACAAAATGCGAAACACAAGAACCTTGCGAACAAGAGCATCTTTTTCAAGGAACAAGTTCTTAATCGTAAGATCACGGTCATTCAGAGCTGTATTGTGAGACGCAACTAACTGCTCCTTATCAACACGAATGGCCTCCTTCGCGGTTCTACACAAGATGCATAAAAAATAGTGACAACCGCAATCGAAAGATGATCACCTGATATCGAAAATCTCATCTGTGAGCGCGCTCAATCTGTTGGCAAGTTCCGCATTTTCGCGCTGGAGCATCCTAAGCCGATCGTCGTCAACCTGCTTCTCTGTTTGCGTGCTATTAGAATAGGCATTCTAAAAACTGATCGTAATGTGCACCAAGCGCTTCTTCCAGGAATCGGTTTCTCTCTGAGAGTACTTTGAAGGCTGCATCCCGCTCCAGGGTGAATTCCTCAAACTGTTTAGCGTGCTCCTGCATCTGTATGAAATTTCAGAAGCAATCCAGCTTCAGGGACAAGCAGGGAACTGTGCACCGTGCTTTCAAGATGGAGCTTTAGAAGTTCATGCTCCCGCCGCAGCCGCATTGCCATGTCTTGATACCGTTCAATTTCCTGTGGTAGGCGTTCATTTACAATTAATAAATTCTAAAAATGCCCATGCACCCGTTCGAGGGCCTGGCATTTCTCTCGATGAGGGGCTTCCAGTTCCTCAATCACCTTCAATCGCGCTACTTCAAGCTCACTGCAGAGCGGCGACGAAATCGGTGGCAGCAATCATCTGCAGAAAGAAAGGCACACCGTTGCGGGACCACCTGCGAGCGCAACTCATCGAACTCGAATGCCTTGCGTTCGAGCTCGACCTTCCACGAGCGGAGCATCTCGTCATGCATCCGCTCCGAGGCTAACTGCACCGGACATCGGCCCTAGCAAGCGCATGCGGACGAAAAGCACGCGCCTTCTGCTCGGCGATCTCGGCAACTTGCGCCCTCAACTCTTTGTTCTCATCTTGAAGCTTGATGTGCGCCTCCTTCAGCTGCCCGCCCGCCCGGTTGATCGTAAGCAAGCGAGGCGAACGTCAACGCGCCGCGGCGCACGATTTCGAAGTTGTTCGCAAAGGCATCGTTCTCCTCCCGCAACCTAATGATTTCTTCCTCCATCCGCAGCACTCCCTGAGCGCTGCAGCGCTTGCCTGGCTAACGTAGAAACGCCCTGAGTGCTGCAGCAAGCTGGGCGAGGCTGGTCGACCGGGCCGCGACAAGCTTCCTGGCAGAAGAAGCGCGTTGGGTGTCGCCGCTCTAGCTCGCGTGTTCAGGGCGTGCACTGCGCCGCTCTGATGCGCGCCCCTTGCTGGCAGTCGCTGCCCCTTGCTTGACGGCTACTGTGCTCAAGGTGGCTGCCCCGCTTGAACTGCGCTGAAGACACTGCTGCGAGTCGCTCTGCGGCACTGCGAAGGCTCGGCGAGGCCCGGCAAAGCCGCCAGCTTTGAATCCAACGTCGGGAAAGGGGTACATATCAGAACACGCGAGAACCTGCAACCGAGGCCCGCCGACCCTTCCGGTGGCCGCTAGAAAGCGACCACCGCGCGCAGCGACAATAGAAAGCGACAAGACCGGCACCGCGCGCGGCGCGTGCGCTGCCTTTTCGTTCTTGGGGGTACGATAACGCTCGATCGGAAAGGCCGCGGCGCGGCCGCTGCAGTATCGCACGGGATCGAAGCGCCTTTGTAGCGGCCGTTCTTCCGACGCCATCCGGCGCGTTGCTCCGGAGCCCATGGCGTTCTTGGCACCTGCGCCGGCGCCCGCCGGCACGGCGGCCTCCCGCTGCGTTCCGGGAGCAGATTCAGATGTTTGCACCGTTCAGCACAGCTCGCGCAATGTGCTGCGAAGCCGATTTCTTGGGGCACCCGTTTCGTCGACCTCGGTTAGGTCTGCTCTGTAGATGCCCTTGCGCCGGCCATTCAGTGCCTTAATATCTCTCTTCTCGTCTCGCAGAACTAGTCAGTTCCAGCGCGCACCGCGGCGAGAGATTTTTTGTATGGCTCCGCGCGCCCGGTCGGTCTCGCCCCCTCCGATCGGTGGCCCCGAGCACAATCTTGAGAGCCTCCAGGCGCTGAGCGTCAAGGTTTGATAGCGCTCCGCGCCGATCGGAAGGCATCGCGCTAATCCTGAAGCCGCCAGCTCGAGGATGCTGGGGAGCTAGAAGCAGCCACTATCGAGTCTGCGCGCGAGGAACGGGAAATCAAGCAAAAGCTCAAGATTCTCTCCAGCCTTCTCGACAAGGCTCGCTTCTGGAGTTGTCGCGCGCTTCGATGAGAGCTTGACCTCCGCGCAGGTCCTGCGCGAATCCGCTGGCACGGGAGTGCTGGAGGCGGTAGAGACTCTCCGCAAGGGCTTCATTTCTCTCCGAAAGGCGCGCGTGCTGTCGCGATCCCGAAGCGCATGTGTCATGCGTCGTGCAGGAAGAGAACCCAGCCCAGCGCGCAATGCTGCAGCGTTACATATACAAACTGGACCCGACGGCCGGTGCGCGCGTTACTTTTTCGTTGTTTTACCCTCTATCACAACATCTTCCAAACAGTGCGTGACGTGGTACGCGCGTTCAACGTGTACTTCAACCTCCTGGCGGTTGCGGAGGAGCAGATTAAACACCGAACGCGGAGGCGGCTCGTGAAGAAGCTCGCCTATGATCAGCCGCTCTGGTTCGGGAGCTTCGACCATACAGTACGCGAGTTCCGTGCCAAGGGGGTCTCTCAGAAACAGATGCAGAAACTCCTCGATTCCTTGGGTACGGCCTGCTAGCACCCTCCCGCCAAATAGCATCTACATTACTTAACTGCTTTCGTAGAGTACATTCCCGTTCTGACCGCTCATCCGACTGAGTCGCGGCGCCGGACGACCATGGAGTGCCTCCGACGCATCTACAAACTCTCCGAGAGCCTCGACGACCCCCGTATGTCCAAGGGGGACAAGGAGGAAACCATGAAGTACTTGGAGTCCGAAATCCACGTCCTTTGGTGCACGGACGAACTCCGCACCCAGCGGCCCCAGGTCCGCGATGAGGTCAAGAATGGTGTGTGGTTTTCTTTATCTTCCTTGTTAGTATGAAACAGTGTTTTTTGCCTGCACGCAGGCCTTTTTTACTTCAGGGAGTCGCTGTTTTCGGCAACGCTCCAGACGTATGTTTTCCCTCCCGTTTCTTTTTTTCTTTTTTTTGAGGCGAAGTAGCTACCGTTATCTTGAGCGGGCCCTCGATCGGATCTATGGAGACGAAATGGGGACCCCGCTGCGGGTCCCAACTATTCTCCGGTTTGGCTCCTGGATCGGCGGTGACCGGTGCGCGGATGATGCAGTCTTTAAGACATGCAAGAGGCTCACTCTCTCTCCGAACCAGAGACGGGAACCCCTTCGTGACTCCCGCTGTCACTACCATGGCCTGCCGCCTGCAGTCTCGGGAGTGCGTCGCATGCTCTCTGTTTCGCGGCTCGTGCTCATGGTCTTACAGGATCATTCGCGAGTACATCCGCCGGATGGCCGCGCTAGCCCATGAGATTTCACATTCGAGCCAGTTCTGCAAGGTCTCGGAGGAGCTTCTCATGTCCATTGAGCGCGACTCTGAGGCCGCCGCTCATGCCACCAACCTGAAGTCCGGCCTTGGGGTAACCGCATTTGAGTTCGATTCTTCAAGGCTTCGCCGGTTTGGTCTCAACAGCTCTGCAGATTTTCGGTGATGATCCCGAGCGCTACAGCCGCGAGCCGTACCGCCGCAAGCTCTGCATGATGACTCATCGTCTTGAGCAGCGAGTTAACCAGCTGGAAGTTCTCTGTGACTCCCAGGCGACGGACGAGGACTTGAAGGCTGCAATGAGTAGCCCTGGCTCTGCGCTAGTGTACCCCAACGACCATGCGTTCTTGGAGGACCTCTATTGCATTCGCGACTCCCTTGTTAGCCATGGTGCCTTCGGCATCGCGGAGTCCAAGATCAAGGACATCATCCGCCTTGCTGAAACATTCGGCTTCCACCTCCAGGTATGTGACAGCCTTTCTTTTTGCCACAGATGCTGACCCTTTTTCGCAGGAGCTGGACATCCGCCAACACTCTTCCCGCCATGTCAGCGCGGTTGCCGAGCTTCTTGACGCAGCTGGTCGGAAGGGCTATGCCGACATGCCAGAGCACCAGCGTGTTGCCATCCTTTCGGAGTTGATAGCTTCTGACAAACCTCTCAAGTTCGATCGTTCTAAGCTCACATCGGAGACCATTGAGACCCTCGATGGTACGCATGAACATCCTGCGAACTTTACGCACCGCCTCTGAATCCTTTCTTCAGTTTTCGATGTCGTCGTGAAGATGCGGGATGAGATTAGTCCTCGTGTCTTTGGTTCATATGTCATTTCCATGACCACATCTGCTTCCAACGTTTTGGAGGTGTCTTGTTGTCTCTGCACTATGTGGGCACTTTGCTCACCTTGAACGCAGGTTATGTTTATGGCCAAGCTCGCAGGCCTTGTTCGTAAGCCCGAGCCAGGAGCAGATGAGGATGAGCAGTGGGTCTGCAATCTCAAGGTCACCCCTCTTTTTGAGACGGTAGAGGATCTTAACAATATGGTTGAGGTTATGTCCCTCGTGCGTGCACGTAATTGTTGCATTGAGGATTTCTATCTGTTCCTCACCTGTCTGCAGCTCTGTGAAAACCCAGTCTACAGCCAACTCCTTGCTGCATCGGGAAGCCTGCAGGTTCATGACTGAGCCTTGTTCTGTGTGACTATGCTGACTGTGGCTTTAACATAGGAAATCATGCTCGGTTACAGTGATAGCTGCAAGGATGGTGGCATTCTGACGTCGTCCTGGAAGCTCTACGAAGCCCAGTTGAACCTGGCCGACCTGTCCGAAAAATACGGCATCAATGTATGTGCTTTTGTTTTAAGTGTCACCGGCTTTGACTGAGTGGGCATCTGTTTTAGATCCGTGTCTTCCATGGACGCGGAGGCAGTGTTGGCCGTGGTGGCGGCCCAACTCACCACGCTATAATGGCTCAGCCACCGGGAACTGTCAAGGGGCGCATCAAGTTTACAGAGCAGGGAGAGGTCATCACCTACAAGGTGCTGCGCATTAATTTCTATTACTGTATGTTCGAATATTTGACAATCTGTTTGTGCAGTACAGCAACATCGTGAGCACGCATGCATTTGTTCTTGCAGATTGAATTCTAACATCTCCCTTCGCAGGAAACAGCAGCATACGAGTTGACAATGGGGCTATCGGGGCTCCTGAAAACTTCCATCACCAAGCGTGCCCAGGAGAACAACGAGTACACACAGATCATGGAAGAGCTGTCAAACCACTCAGAGAAGGCCTACCGGACATTACTGGAGGATTCCAACTTTCTTGACTACTTTTACGAGGTATGCAATCCAACTTCTTCGTGACAGTGCAGACTCCATCAATCTATTGTCTGCAGGCTACTCCAGTCAACGAAATTGGTCTGTTGAACATCGGCTCGCGGCCATCCCATCGCAAGAAGGGTGATCGCAGCCTCGGCTCTGTCCGTGCCATTCCGTGGTCCGTGGTTTTATGCGCTTTCTCAGTGAATCTCCAATCAACGGTTCCCACAGGGTCTTCGGTTGGGCCCAGAGCCGGCACACATTGCCAGCATGGTATGGCATTGGAAGTGGTAAGGATCTGATTCTTTTGCCAAAAACACATTCGGTGAGACCTGACTCTGTGAATGCAGCCATCCTGCAGTGGCGTGCAGAAGACCCTGAGGGCATTCACAAATATGGTCGCCTTGCGAAGCTTAGGTGTGCACCACCAGGTATTGCGTTTTTGTTTGATCCTGAGGTTTTGTTCTTTGCAGGGAAATGTACAAGAACTTCCCATTCCTCTCTGCGCTGCTCTCCAACAGTCAGATGGCCATGTTCAAGACTGAAATGAACATTGCTCGTGAATATGCTAAACTTTGCAAGGATCCCATCGTGCAGGACAGCATCTACTCCCTCATCCGTGCAGAGTATGAACGTACTTCCACACAGGTATGCTTTCCGCTTGTGCCGCTTTACAATCCTCACTGAACTAATGACGCAGATCACCATGACTGGGCACCTTGTTAGTCTAATGGAGGAGGACCCCGCTGGGGCTCTTTCACTTGCGAGACGCAACATGTACCTCGACCCTCTCAATTATATTCAACTTGTTCTTCTCCGGCGGTGCCGTGATCTTCCTCCAGAGGAGCGGAAGGTGTGGATGGACCCCCTTCTCAGGTGGGGCAGTTTGTGTTCTTTGCTTGCCTGTTATTCGGTTGATATGCTCCTCAGGACCATCAATGCTGTCTCGCTTGGCCTCCGTAACACTGGCTGACCTTTTCCAACTTTTCCATTATTTGGTTACGCAAGTCCGGGCTACAAGTGTGGGATGTACACTGTGGCCGCGTCGCATGTATTCGTAGGCCTTTCTTTAAAGCATTTGGACACGTACTTCAATCGCAAGTGACAAGTGTGGGATGTACACTACGGCTGCCATTCCCGCGGGCCTCTATGGAGAGTCCAAATCTGGGCAACCTCCCGTCCAACCCAAATCATCTTCATATGATGAATTAAATGATCGGAGAGTTCGAAGAAAGTCATAGGTCTCTGAGCCCAAACTGTTCCAGGAACCGGGAATGGGAGTACGGGAGGTAAGAGTAAGGACCAGGCGCACTGCGGCAGCCGGGGCCCTGGCAGCAGCGAGGCCCGGAGCCTCGAGCTCAGAGCAATGCATCATATGCATGGCATGCACAATTCAGTGATTGCCACATGACTTTTGATGCCATGAGACATGTACAGTGATACTAAGATATATATATATTATATAGTCTCCACATGCACCGGTACCGGTACGTATACCTGCTCGATCGTCTTAACAGCTCACTGAGTCAAGCCTCCAATGGCATCCGACAGCATCACGGCATCAATTCAACTTGGCAAGATCAATGATCGTGACGGCATCCGATGACCGCCAAATTTAAAGGCCTAGCTATAGCTATAGGCCTAGCTATAGCCCTGGGGGTGGTGGCCCAGGGTCCTGTACGTGGCTTCCACTCACTCCCCACGCTAGTGGGTCCCTGACGGGCCTTGCACGTCCCATTCGGGGCCTCTGCGGCTTTGTCATACCCAGTCTTGCTGGCGTGGATGTGTCTACTGCATTTCTCTCTCTCTCCTAGCTATATATAATATTAATATAAATGAACTACGGAAATCAACAACCTCCTATACGTACTCTGATCGCGAGGCCTAGCTGGGCTCCCCCGGCGAGGGTGCGAGCTTAAGCTTGTTAACGTTGGGCTCAGCCCGGGCTGGCCTGCAGCTGCAGCAGTGCACATTCCACATTAGCACTTGTACATGTAGCCCGGCGGCCCGGACGTTGCGATCTTCGTGTCCAAATGCTATCCTCCCAAATTCCCCCTTGTTTCTATGCATAGGATGTGCACTGTAATCGCTGTGTACAGGATTGAATTACTGAGTTACGATTACGATTATATAATTAGGGGTTGGCTGACCATGTGGCTGAGCTTACTAAGTTAGGTCGGACGTCTTTGAATTAATATTACGATAAGGCCCTGATCATGGGGGGTTGGGCGTCTTTGAATTACTGAGTTACGATTACGATTAGGGGTTGGATGACTGAGCTTAGGTCGGACGTCTTTTGATTACGATTACGAGAAGACAAAAATGCACAAGGGGGAGAAGAAAGTTATTAGTTTCCGAGCCCAATCTGTTCCAGGAACGTGAAGCCTGTGATGCGCTCCGTGAGCCAGCCAAGGAGCAGTCCCAGCATTGCCACACGGCCGTTGATGACTTCCGCGCGCGGAGTCATGCCAAACAGACGCTTCCGCTCGTACACTTCCATCAACCGGTCGTACTCCCAGTCCGCAGTCAGGCGCTTCGCAATAGCGACCTGCGCCGACGGGGCATCAGCGTGCGTCCGACTAGAAAGGGCGAGGAGGGCACCTGCTCGTCAAAGGTGATGCGGCCGCCCTTGATCTTGTCGTTCGGATAAGGGCACTCGAAGCTAGGATTATCGAAGTCGCCCACGCTCGTGGCACTCACGCGGTTCAACTTGTTCTAAGCGGGGGCGTTTCAGAGACGGCAGACGCGCACGGACTGCGCGCGCGGCAGACGCGCACAGCAACGTTCTCATCCTCGTCCTCATCCTCCTCAACGATGATTTCAGTCTCCAATACGAGAGGCGCCTTGCTAGACTCCGCCTTCGCGCGCTCGTCGAGCTCGGCGCGGATGCCGGCGGAAGCGTCGCCAACGCTCTGGCCCCTAATGCCGACAGGAGTGCCCTGAAGCTCGAGCCGGACAGCGGGCTCGGCGCTGAACACGGTCCGTGCACGCCCCGCCGCACGTGGCAGGCGACGCGCCGACCGGCTGCCGAGGCAGACCGCCGAGCTGCGCGGAACTGCCGGAGCCCTGCTGCAGCTGCCGCTGAGCAGAGCTGCAGGCCCGAACGTGAACGCAGCGGCCGCGTTCTGTGACATGACGAAGATCTGCGGGGCGGAAGGCACGCGCGGGGTCAGATCCGAGATCGCAGGTTCAGCTCCGACGGCCCGCGAGGGAGCGCCTGGCTAACCGCGCGCACCAGTTCGGGCGAACTTATACCCCCTCCGCGGGGACCGGGGACGGGGCCCGGGGGTAGGGGTGTTTAAGCGGTTCGCGCTTGACTGTGTCATGGCCTTCACCAGCCCCGTAGTCCAGACCGCGGCCCGCTCGCAGGCCGTTGCGTCCGCTTCGTCGTCTGCGTGCCCCGCCGTCCAGGCACCCCGAGCGCCGAAGGTCAACAGGCAGAGTCGCCTGCGGTCGTTCGCGCCACATGTCCCCACTTTCGAGGCACGCGCTCGGCCCCAGCATCGCTTCGCCGTCTCCGCGGAGGCTGCCCCTGCGGCGACTCCCGCTGTCGCGGCCGAGAAGGTGCTGACCTTTCGAGCTGCGCGACTCGTCGTGCTGATCGCCTTCCTCAGCTCGTCAAGGGCAAGCTCACTCTCGAGGATGGCACGGTGATCGAGGGCTTCTCGTTTGGTGCCGAACGTAGCGTCGCCGGAGAGGCCGTCTTCACGACCGGTATGGTCGGCTACCCTGAGATCCTGACCGATCCGTCGTGGCGCGGTGCGGGGCGTCAAATGGCTCTTCTCGGACGCCTCTCATCGTTCTCCAACGCCAGGCCAGATCCTCGTCCTTACGTATCCGGAGGCCGGGAACTATGGCGTCCCCGAGTGGGAGCTCGACGAGTTTGGCCTCCCGAACACGTTCGAGTCTGACAAGATTCAGGTACTTGAGCGGCCGGCGCCAGTGTTAATGTTTCCCTAAGCGCGCCTCAGTGCGCGGCTCTCATCGTCCGCAACTACAACGACAACTACAGCCACTGGGAGGCGACGCGGTCTCTGAAGTCCTGGCTTATTGAGAACAACATTCCAGCTCTTTACGGGGTTGATACTCGCTCCCTCACGCGCAAGCTCCGTTCGACCGGCTCCATGCTTGCCAAGTACGCTCGAATCTCCGCTGGTTTTGTTCTGCCCTCATAGTGCCGCGGGTTTTAGGATTACCTTCAACAACGAGGACATCCCGTTCGAGGACATCAACAAGCGTAACCTCGTCGCTGAAGTCAGTATCGACAAGGTCCAGCGGTACAAGCCAGACGCGCCCGTTATGAACAAGGATGGAAAGCCCCTCAAGGTCGTTTGCGTTGATTGCGGAATGAAGAACAACATGGTTCGTCGCGTGCATCCTGCCCCATGAAGTTCTTCTCTGAGAGGATTTCTTTTTTCCCACCTAAAGATTCGGATCTTCCTGGGCTTCGGTGCGGAGGTCATTCGCGTCCCATGGGACTACGACTTCAACACTCTAGAGTACGACGGCCTGTTCATCAGCAACGGCCCTGGCGATCCCGTCGTCTGCGAGCCGACCATTGCAAACATCAAAAAGGCTCTCCAGGTATCCGCCATCCCGTGTCAGTCCTTGTTTCCTCGCATCATGCTGCGACGCAGACGGACAAGCCCATCTTCGGCATTTGCCTCGGCAACCAGCTGCTCTCTTTGGCGGCTGGAGCTCAGACCTATAAGCTGAAGTTCGGGAACCGTGGACAGAATCAGCCGTAAGCCCTGCGCGCGCCTTCTCGTCTTAGCTGTTTGAACACCTGCGCCCAGATGCGTGGACGTGTCGACTGGCAAGGCCTACATCACTGTACAGAACCATGGCTTCGCTGTTGACAACGACACTCTGCCGGCCGATGTGCGATGATGACTCTTTCTGGTTTCATCGTGCTGACAGTCGCACTGTGCAGTGGGAACCCTATTTTGTCAATGCGAGCGATGGTTCTAGCGAGGGCATCCGATGCAAGTCGAAGCCTTTCTTCAGTGTTCAGTTCCACCCGGAGAGCGCGTCGGGCCCCAAGGACGCGGAGGTTCTGTTCAGCCTGTTTGTCGGAGTGCTGAGGGGCATTGTCTCGTGGAGTGATCTCAGCTGATTTCTGGTATCCCCTGTCTACCCTCAACGGGTGCCCTAGTTTTGCAAGGGCGTGTACTTTAAGAGTTCTATAAATTTTCCAATCGAAGACTGCGATGTGTGTATCGGATTATGATCTCATGTGCTCATGGGTCCTACGTATACGCATGCCACGAGTTGATCGAACATTGCGGCCCTGCGCGTGCCCTCGAGCTGTGCCTTATGATGATGGAACCCCTCCCCCTCCCCCTCCGGAGCCTGGTGAACGACAATTCGCTTAAATTGAAAAAACCTACGAGCTATCGAATCTACGCGCCAATGACGAACTTCGCGAACCGCCGGACCTTCGCAACGACTAATCAAAAGAAGAAAAGCGAGCAATTCAGAGTGTCTCGGACCTGGATGTTCTCGCCGAGGAGGGAAATGCCCTGCTTGATGTACTCCTCGACGGTGATCTTGTCATCGCGGAGGAAAGGCTGCTCAAGGAGGCAGCGCTCCTGCATGAGCTTGTCAACGCGGCCCTCGACGATCTTCGAGCGGATGTTCTCGGGCTTCTTGGCCAGATCCTCGCGCTTCATCTCGATCTCAACCTCCTTAGCGCGGACATCCTCGGGGATCTCATTCCTGGAGACGTACTCGACGGTCTCCGACGCAGCGATCTGCATGGCAATGTTGTTGACGATCTCCCGGAACTCGTCACGGCGGGCCACGAAGTCGGTTTCGCAGTTGACCTCGACAAGCACACCAAGGCGGTTCGAGTGGTGGATGTAAGTGGCGACGAGGCCGTCCTTAGCCGCGCGGGAGGCCTTCTTCTCGGCCGAGACGATACCCTTCTTGCGGAGGAACTCGGCGGCCTCGTCCATGTCGCCGTTGCACTCCTGCAGGGCCTTCTTGCAGTCCATCATACCCGCGCCAGTGCGCTCGCGGAGCTCCTTCACAGTCGCGGCCGCAATCTCGACCGCCATGCGTACACCGGCCTGGCTGACGGCTGCCGCGCTGCGGACGAAGCGGGCGCTGGAAGACGACTCCTGAACAACCGCGCGGCGCTCGAAGCCGAAGAAAGTGCGGCCGCGGGCAGCCGGGCGGGCCGGGCTGGCCTCGCAGGTGGCAGCCGACGGTGCGACGGACGGAACCGCCGCGCCGCGAACGAGAGCCGCACCAACGTTGACAAAGGCCATCTGCGCGCGCGTCAGCGGGGCGCGCGCGCAGCTGGAGGAGGACCGCACTTTCTGCGAGATACTTCCTAGACGAACGGGTACACGTACACTGCCCCGGTCCAGGGTATAGCACTACCACGCATATTTTTGCTGAGCGCCGAGGCCCCAGTGCAGTGCCCCCCGGGCGCGAAAGCAGCTGTTGGTCAAAAGCGTCTGAAACCTCGTGCCGTCGCTAGCCTGGAAGCGTCTATCAGCGCCTCGAGGGCGAGCAAGCGGGGGCGGTTGTCCCGGTAGCTCCGGGTGTTGCTTGACAATGGCTGACGATAAGAAAGACGAGGAGGCTTTCGTGCTCGAACGTGCGCCGGACCCGGCGCTGCCCCACCCCTCCCGGCCCTTAGCTACGTCTCCCACTGCGCAGAGGTGGAGCTCGATGACGATGACGACGATATGTGAGTGCTAGCGGCCTGCGGCCTGCTTGGTGCGCTTATAGCTAAGCCCCCACAGCACGTACGAGGAAGTGCCCTTGGACGAGAGTGAAAGCGAGGAGGAGCCAGAGGACTTCGAGAAGGCTCTTGAAATGTTGAAGCGGAAGACAACAGCAGGTGCGCCTACATCGTACTGCGCACCGCGGGCAGGGCTCAACGCCTCCGCAGTGAGCATCCAGAGCCAGCCAGTGAAGGCGCCTGCGGAGCCTTCCCTTGCGAGGCGCCAGGAGCTCATCGATGATTTCATCCGGAACTTCTTGGTGAAGATGGGGCTTCAGCGCACTCTGGACATGTTCCAGGTCAGTGAGCAAGCACGGGCTCTTGCTGTCGGCCGATGATACTGCGAGCAGACCGAATGGTTCGAGCTCACGCGCAAAGGAAAGCTACGTACAGACGAAATGGGGCCAGTTCCGGACATATATGTAAAGAACCAGCAGCTGGAGGACATGATTAGCAGCATGCAAGCGGAAGTGGAGCGCGCAAAGGAGGTTGCGGAGTGCGGCCTTGGCTGCCTTCGAATTTGATTCAACTTTCTGAAAAGTTCTACACCGCAGAAAAGCAAGAGGGACTTGGGAAAAGCTTAGGAAAGAGAGGGACTTTCATCGGATGCATCACAAGCGCGTCGTACAAGAGAAGAACAAGCTTCTCGTGGATCTGAAACGCGTTAAGAAGCACTACTCGAATTACGAACCCGCCATAGCAGAGCTGCGACACAAATACGAGGTCGCGATGAAAGAGAAGATGCTCATGCGATTGGAGAGGGATCGGCTAAGCGCCAAGGTGTGCACGCTCACGTCTCCATGTGGTGCTTCCTCAAATTCAAATTAGGTGGAGGGTCTGGAGGCCACGATTAAGCAGCTTGAGGCGATGAAGGCACCAAGTGCACAGGCCGAAACAGACAAGAAAGCTAAGAAGAAGGGGAAGGATTCTACTCTTCCTGCAGAGGACAGGGTCAACCCCTATCTCAACCTTTCCTTCGAACCAGCGAATGCTGAGCGGATGAATTTGACGAAGACATTCAAGGGCCACACCAGGCCAATTAGCGCGTACGGTCATTTTGCAGTTGAATTTTCTGTCAAACATGCTCACCCAGGCAGCAGTATGGCGCTGCATCCCAAAAAGGCCATTGTCGCAACTGTATCAGATGATGCAACATGGAAGATGTGGGCATTGCCTAATGGCGACTTAATTATGAGCGGCGATGGCCACAAAGATTGGGTTGCTGGCTGCGACTTTCACCCAAGGTGCTCCAGTTCAATTGTCAAAAATTTGCTTCCGAGCACACATCTTACATATCTTGTAGGGGGACTCATCTTGCTACTGGATCAGGCGATGGCACTGTCAAAGTCTGGGACTTTGCACATTCTGTGTGTGCCGCAACATTTACAGACCACACTCAAGTCAGCTTCAATCTTTTTTGGTTCCCAGTGTGGTCCCCTGATTCACATCGGCCTTGTACAGGCTGTCTGGTCTGTTGCTTTCCATGATCTTGGTGACTTTTTGGTGAGTGCATCTATGGATCACACGGCAAAGGTGTGGGACCTCAACAGGTATGATTTGTGATCCTAGTTGCTCGCCTGATTCGTGGTCCCTGACACTGGAGCAGTCAGCGGTGCCGGCAGACCTTAAGAGGTCACGTAGACTCCATCAACTGTGTCACCTTCCAGCCCTTCTCAAACTTCGTCTGCACTGGCTCTGGAGACAAGACAGTATCGCTGTGGGACATTCGGACTGGGCTGTGTATCCAGACATTCTATGGTCATCAGAATGCATGCAACCATGCAACTTTTAATCTCAAGGTAAGCAGTATTGGCTTCAAATTCAGATTGGGCTGATCACCTTGCGTGAAGGGTGACACTATAGCCTCCACGGATGCGGATGGTGTGGTGAAACTGTGGGATGTGAGGATGGTTCAGGAGCGTGGACAGTTCCAGACGAGCGTGCATCCAGCAAACAAGTGTGCTTTCGATAGGAGTGGCCACGTTCTTGCTGTTGCCTGTGACGATGCAATCATTCGGATGTGCGCAACTCATGTCTTGCTTTCTACATGGTTTCGATAATCTGACAACCACTTGGCAGATACAACATGCTGCAGAATCGCTTGGTGCAAGAGTTGAAGGGACATGAGGATGCAGTGCAGTCTGTAGTCTTCGACCCATTCGGCAAGTACCTCCTTTCGAGTGGCTCTGATTGCAGTTTCAGAATGTGGTCCTAGCACAGCTGCTCTTTCTAGCTACAGGCGCGCCAGACACTCCTAGCCTTCGTGCGCTTGAAACCGGTACCAAAAACCACTACCGCTGCTGTGTGTGTGTGTGTGTGTGTGTGTGTGTTGGGGGGGGGGGGGTTGAGGAGGGGAAGGGGGTCACGGCTGCTCCGAGGCTCTAGATCTTATCATGCCTTCCTTCAGTAATTGCAATTGTAGATCTTACAGCCTAATCGCACTGCGGCAATCGTACTATACACAAAGGTCTGTTTTTAAACTTTGAAAGCTTGAAGCTAGCTATAGTACTAGTGTCGCCGCCCTCGCTCTCAAGTACCAGTACTAGTCTATAGGGAGTCAATGCAGTCCCAGAGTCCTTCTGGACGAAAACGAGATCGTCTTTCTCACTGAGTCAGTACTTGTGCTTCTGACAGTATTACAGTCTATATATGATAGATGCGTTTTATAGGCATAATTATAATCTGAACCACGACTTACGACTAGCAGACGGGGCGCTTGTAATCACACATGCAAAGCGACTCTCTAGCTTTCACTGTGGCTGCTGTCTCTCCTTCGAACTCGGACTGCAGCTGATAGCACAGCTGTCATCCAATTAATTTAAAAATTCTACACGTTTTTTTCACTGCGCCTTCGGAACTGCAGATGGGTCGAAGCCTAACTTCTTCATTTCCACGGCTGCAGAGAAGAGATAGTCGTAGCATTCGGCATGAGTCTTTGCCTGCTTCCAGTCCTTTCCCCACACTACAGGGGGCGTTGGAGAGTGCAAAACCGACAGAACCTGACACGTACCGTAGACTCCGTGACGTCTGACAAGCACAGCAGAGGACTTAGGGTACTTCTCGATGGCCTCTGCCAAGCTGTCGGCAAGATCGCACTCGTATGCGGCTGGAGAGAGAGAATTACGCAAGAGTTGAGAAAAACTGCTTATATAACGCACTGTTTTCGATAATGGGGACGACAAGCGTGTCGTGGTAGCCATGCCCCTCAATACCCTTGATCATTTCCAAATGTGTGCACTTGAACTCATTGCCCGGAAACAGCAAAGTGGCCAACACCGCCGAGACGCTGTGGTTGTGGATAACAGCGCCTAATATGCTCGATGGATTCAGTGCGAAGCGTGCTCCGTTTATAGAGGGGTCTGCACCTGCGTTCCGTATGCGGTACGCGTTCATAAACAAAGGCGTGCATGCTGATGGCTTGAAGTCCGGGTTGAGAGGAGCCTGAAGAGTCTCCCCTTTCGCGTCCAGGACAAAGAGATCCT
Source organism: Cyanophora paradoxa (assembly GCA_004431415.1). Taxonomy (NCBI): domain Eukaryota; class Glaucocystophyceae; order Cyanophorales; family Cyanophoraceae; genus Cyanophora; species Cyanophora paradoxa. The sequence continues at coordinate 178,244 of QPMI01000602.1, read as the reverse complement.
CCGGGGAGATGCGCTCCTTTTGTACCTGCCGCGAGGCGGTCGACGCGACGCAGGAGAGGCTCGCCGGATCGATCAGGCGCACCCCACTCGGTGCGACGTAAACACGGCCGCTGGGCGAGCGCACACTAATTCCTCCTCCCGTTCCAGAAACCCAGCCGAGCGTGTAGAACTGAGCACACGATCATGGGGTGTGGGCACGGCAAGAATTGATCGCGCCCACCTGCTTACAGAGCTCGACGATCAGGGCGCGGATCTCGTGATCTTCAGCAGCAGCATTGTGCCCGTTGGACTCCTCCGCGCGCGGACGTTTCAGAACTTCCATGATATCGATGTGAAGCGAACTGCGCTGCGCCTGGAAAGCTCGTTGGGCTGCTGCTACTTGCAGTTCGACCGTTGGCTAATGGATGCGGCCGTCGCGGGCTCGGACACTACCGAGACCTGACCTGATAAGTATACGTATACCCCCGCTGGGTGATTCTTTCAGTCGAGCACGTGCACCCCGCGAGCCCGGCGCCGCGGCGCATGCATGCATGCGTTGGAAGAACTTGGAACATGCACGCAGCAGCGCGCGCGGTCATCGGTCGGACGTACTGCCGCCAGATGATCAACATTCCATTGTTAATATTGATCATCGGATATAACAAATATCGATCTAGCCCAGTAGATCTATATATATAGCTATAGCTAGATCTAGAACTATAATTATTATAAATAGAATCATTGAATCGAAGCAGACACGCAGGGCCCGGTCGGCCAGCTTGCTGGTGGGCTGGGCGCCGGCCCGCGGCCGCGCGGCGGCCGCAGCTGCAGCTGCAGCTGCAGTGTACTTTCCCACTAGTACTGGCCATGGGCCACACTTGTAGCCCGGACCTGCGTTAACGTTTTAGTACGTGTCCCAATGCATATGCGACATGCACATAAGCCAAATGAGACCTCCCAGGCTCAGCGGCTCCATCATGATCATGATATTGATCATGTATATCATGACACACGGGCTGGCGCCAACTGCAACGTGCTCGCTAGCCTAGTAGATGCATATGCATCACCGGCCGCTGCAGGGATTCGAATCAGGCCCGGGGAACGGGCAGGGACATACACGCAATCTTGCAAAGTTGCAAATATATTTTGCACTGCGGCACCTTCCATGTTACAAGTTCAATTTGACAAGCTTGAGGTGATTGATATTCTATGCATCGGATGTACTCAAGCAAGAGACAAGAGAAACTCTAGATATAGATCTACTGCAACGAGCTATGCTAAATATATAGCTATAGTACTGGCTGTTTTCATCAAAATTTTCTGCCTGAAATCTGGAATTGCGTGACGTACACGCATAATTTGAATTGAAATCAGAAAAAGACATGCAAAAGAAGCTCCCAATGCGAAAAGGATCGAAGCCAAGTGTCTACCTCATGCGAAGAAATCATCGACAGAGAAAGTGGACACCTCCGGGGCTGCATTGGGATCTGCTGGCTTCAGGTCATCGTCCAGGTTCTCCTCGTCCTCGTCTTCCAACCATATTCCTCTGCCAGTCGGTGTTTGCTGTTCGAAATGGTGTGCCTCCACCACTAAAGAAAAGTTGTCCTGCTCTTGGAAAAGGCGCTCGAGAACGGATGCGCCTGCGGAGCAAATTCAGATGTGCGATTCGTGGCGATTTGCAGAAAAGGAGTCACCGACGGAGAAGTCGCTGACCGCGAAATGCGTCGGAATGTTGGACACGCGCAGCACGGAGAGGAGGAGTCGCTTGATCTCGACGCAGAGGTCAATGCGGAACGGCCTGCGTACAAGCGTGCAGCAGACGCGGTGAGACCCAGCAAACCAGACAAAAAAGAAACGGATTTCACCACCGGTGAAGAAGAAGGATCAACCCGTGCACGGACGGCTCGAGCTCGCCACCGTCGCCGGAGATTTCCGAGACGATCTTAGAGATCTCAGCCTGAGAAATGCTGAGATTCCGCCCTGCGCAAGCCAGCAACTTTCTAACGAAGCAAGGGCTGGTCGGAGCTGAGACGGTCGGAGGCTGCAGCGGCAGGTGATCGGGCCGATCAGGCTCAGCTTCCACTGTCGCTGTCTCTCCTTCGAACTCGGAGTTGTGCACTGGGCGGGCTCTCCTCGAGGATCGCCGCGTTGCCGGAAGAAGTTCGGAGCTGGCGGCGCGCTTTCGGGAAGCAGAAACGGCGCGGGCGCTCCCTCCGCTCTTCTGGACGGAAGACAGCCGCGCATCCTTCCAGCGGGACCAGAAGTTGTACTGCGCACAAGCACCGCGGTCAGCGGCTGCCCCGCTCGAGCTCCAAGCAAAAGTTAGTTACCTGCTTGATCAGAAAGTTCTGGGCGAGAGAGAGATGCGACATCATTGGAGTCTGTTGGAGTCAGAACCTGACACGTACCGTAGACTCCGTGACGTCTGACAAGCACAGCAGAGGACTTAGGGTACTTCTCGATGGCCTCTGCCAAGCTGTCGGCAAGATCGCACTCGTATGCGGCTGAAGAGAGAATTACGCAAGAGTTGAGAAAAACTGCTTATATAACGCACTGTTTTCGATAATGGGGACGACAAGCGTGTCGTGGTAGCCATGCCCCTCGATACCCTTGATCATTTCCAAATGTGTGCACTTGAACTCATTGCCCGGAAACAGCAAAGTGGCCAACACCGCCGAGACGCTGTGGTTGTGGATAACAGCGCCTAATATGCTCGATGGATTCAGTGCGAAGCGTGCTCGGTTTATAGAGGGGTCTGCACCTGCGTTCCGTATGCGGTACGCGTTCATAAACAAAGGCGTGCATGCTGATGGCTTGAAGTCCGGGTTGAGAGGAGCCTGAAGAGTCTCCCCTTTCGCGTCCAGGACAAAGAGATCCTCCGGGGAGATGCGCTCCTTTTGTACCTGCCGCGAGGCGGTCGACGCGACGCAGGAGAGGCTCGCCGGATCGATCAGGCGCACCACGTGAGGTCGTGACCAGGACTCCCCCAGGCCGGCATTAGGAAGAGGCCCGCATTGGGATGTCTGTGGTTGCTTTCCGTGTCTGCGTGTATGAGCGCCGGACCGCCGGGGCATACATGGTAGACCGTAAGGCGTTTGCGCCGCCACTACCCTTGTCTGGTTGGTTCACTGTCGATTGTGCTTCGGGCCTTCGGGTCCTTCGCCTTTCGTCAAAACCGCACAACCGGCTCGGGCGTGTCTTATACATACTCTTCTTCTTCTTCGGTGCGACGTAAACACGGCCGCTGGGCGAGCGCACACTAATTCCTCCTCCCGTTCCAGAAACCCAGCCGAGCGTGTAGAACTGAGCACACGATCATGGGGTGTGGGCACGGCAAGAATTGATCGCGCCCACCTGCTTACAGAACTCGACGATCAGGGCGCGGATCTCGTGATCTTCAGCAGCAGCATTGTGCCCGTTGGACTCCTCCGCGCGCGGACGTTTCAGAACTTCCATGATATCGATGTGAAGCGAACTGCGCTGCGCCTGGAAAGCTCGTTGGGCTGCTGCTACTTGCAGTTCGACCGTTGGCTAATGGATGCGGCCGTCGCGGGCTCGGACACTACCGAGACCTGACCTGATAAGTATACGTATACCCCCGCTGGGTGATTCTTTCAGTCGAGCACGTGCACCCCGCGAGCCCGGCGCCGCGGCGCATGCATGCATGCGTTGGAAGAACTTGGAACGTGCACGCAGCAGCGCGCGCGGTCATCGGTCGGACGTACTGCCGCCGGCCAGATGATCAACATTCCATGATTAATATTGATCATCGGATAACAAATATCGATCTAGCCCAGTAGATCTATATATATAGCTATAGCTAGATCTAGAACTATAATTATTATAACTTAGTAAATAGAATCATTGAATCGAAGCAGACACGCAGGGCCCGGTCGGCCAGCTTGCGCATGCTGCCAAGCTGGTGGGCTGGCCATGGGCGCCGGCCCGCGGCCGCGCGGCGGCCGCAGCTGCAGCTGCAGTGTACTTTCCCACTGGCCATGGGCCACACTTGTAGCCCGGACCTGCGTTAACGTTTTATAATTAGTACGTGTCCCAATGCATATGCATATGCGACATGCACATAAGCCAATTGCAAATGAGAGCTCCCAGGCTCCATCATGATCATGATATTGATCATGTATATCATGACACACGGGCTGGCGCCAACTGCAACGTGCTCGCTAGCCTAGTAGATGCATATGCATCACCGGCCGCTGCAGGGATTCGAATCAGGCCCGGGGGACGGGCAGGGACATACACGCAATCTTGCAAAGTTGCAAATATATTTTGCACTGCGGCACCTTCCATGTTACAAGTTCAATTTGACAAGCTTGAGGTGATTGATATTCTATGCATCGGATGTACTCAAGCAAGAGACAAGAGAAACTCTAGATATAGATCTACTGCAACGAGCTATGCTAAATATATAGCTATAGTACTGGCTGTTTTCATCAAAATTTTCTGCCTGAAATCTGGAATTGCGTGACGTACACGCATAATTTGAATTGAAATCAGAAAAAGACATGCAAAAGAAGCTCCCAATGCGAAAAGGATCGAAGCCAAGTGTCTACCTCATGCGAAGAAATCATCGACAGAGAAAGTGGACACCTCCGGGGCTGCATTGGGATCTGCTGGCTTCAGGTCATCGTCCAGGTTCTCCTCGTCCTCGTCTTCCAACCATATTCCTCTGCCAGTCGGTGTTTGCTGTTCGAAATGGTGTGCCTCCACCACTAAAGAAAAGTTGTCCTGCTCTTGGAAAAGGCGCTCGAGAACGGATGCGCCTGCGGAGCAAATTCAGATGTGCGATTCGTGGCGATTTGCAGAAAAGGAGTCACCGACGGAGAAGTCGCCGACCGCGAAATGCGTTGGAATGTTGGACACGCGCAGCACGGAGAGGAGGAGTCGCTTGATCTCGACGCAGAGGTCAATGCGGAACGGCCTGCGTACAAGCGTGCAGCAGACGCGGTGAGACCCAGCAAACCAGACAAAAAAGAAACGGATTTCACCACCGGTGAAGAAGAAGGATCAACCCGTGCACGGACGGCTCGAGCTCGCCACCGTCGCCGGAGATTTCCGAGACGATCTTAGAGATCTCAGCCTGAGAAATGCTGAGATTCCGCCCTGCGCAAGCCAGCAACTTTCTAACGAAGCAAGGGCTGGTCGGAGCTGAGACGGTCGGAGGCTGCAGCGGCAGGTGATCGGGCCGATCAGGCTCAGCTTCCACTGTCGCTGTCTCTCCTTCGAACTCGGAGTTGTGCACTGGGCGGGCTCTCCTCGAGGATCGCCGCGTTGCCGGAAGAAGTTCGGAGCTGGCGGCGCGCTTTCGGGAAGCAGAAACGGCGCGGGCGCTCCCTCCGCTCTTCTGGACGGAAGACAGCCGCGCATCCTTCCAGCGGGACCAGAAGTTGTACTGCGCACAAGCACCGCGGTCAGCGGCTGCCCCGCTCGAGCTCCAAGCAAAAGTTAGTTACCTGCTTGATCAGAAAGTTCTGGGCGAGAGAGAGATGCGACATCATTGGAGTCTGTTGGAGTCAGAACCTGACACGTACCGTAGACTCCGTGACGTCTGACAAGCACAGCAGAGGACTTAGGGTACTTCTCGATGGCCTCTGCCAAGCTGTCGGCAAGATCGCACTCGTATGCGGCTGAAGAGAGAATTACGCAAGAGTTGAGAAAAACTGCTTATATAACGCACTGTTTTCGATAATGGGGACGACAAGCGTGTCGTGGTAGCCATGCCCCCTCGATACCCTTGATCATTTCCAAATGTGTGCACTTGAACTCATTGCCCGGAAACAGCAAAGTGGCCAACACCGCCGAGACGCTGTGGTTGTGGATAACAGCGCCTAATATGCTCGATGGATTCAGTGCGAAGCGTGCTCGGTTTATAGAGGGGTCTGCACCTGCGTTCCGTATGCGGTACGCGTTCATAAACAAAGGCGTGCATGCTGATGGCTTGAAGTCCGGGTTGAGAGGAGCCTGAAGAGTCTCCCCTTTCGCGTCCAGGACAAAGAGATCCTCCGGGGAGATGCGCTCCTTTTGTACCTGCCGCGAGGCGGTCGACGCGACGCAGGAGAGGCTCGCCGGATCGATCAGGCGCACCCCACTCGGTGCGACGTAAACACGGCCGCTGGGCGAGCGCACACTAATTCCTCCTCCCGTTCCAGAAACCCAGCCGAGCGTGTAGAACTGAGCACACGATCATGGGGTGTGGGCACGGCAAGAATTGATCGCGCCCACCTGCTTACAGAACTCGACGATCAGGGCGCGGATCTCGTGATCTTCAGCAGCAGCATTGTGCCCGTTGGACTCCTCCGCGCGCGGACGTTTCAGAACTTCCATGATATCGATGTGAAGCGAACTGCGCTGCGCCTGGAAAGCTCGTTGGGCTGCTGCTACTTGCAGTTCGACCGTTGGCTAATGGATGCGGCCGTCGCGGGCTCGGACACTACCGAGACCTGACCTGATAAGTATACGTATACCCCCGCTGGGTGATTCTTTCAGTCGAGCACGTGCACCCCGCGAGCCCGGCGCCGCGGCGCATGCATGCATGCGTTGGAAGAACTTGGAACGTGCACGCAGCAGCGCGCGCGGTCATCGGTCGGACGTACTGCCGCCGGCCAGATGATCAACATTCCATGATTAATATTGATCATCGGATAACAAATATCGATCTAGCCCAGTAGATCTATATATATAGCTATAGCTAGATCTAGAACTATAATTATTATAAATAGAATCATTGAATCGAAGCAGACACGCAGGGCCCGGTCGGCCAGCTTGCGCATGCTGCCAGGCTGGTGGGCTGGCCATGGGCGCCGGCCCGCGGCCGCGCGGCGGCCGCAGCTGCAGCTGCAGTGTACTTTCCCACTGGCCATGGGCCACACTTGTAGCCCGGACCTGCGTTAACGTTTTATAATTAGTACGTGTCCCAATGCATATGCATATGCGACATGCACATAAGCCAATTGCAAATGAGAGCTCCCAGGCTCCATCATGATCATGATATTGATCATGTATATCATGACACACGGGCTGGCGCCAACTGCAACGTGCTCGCTAGCCTAGTAGATGCATATGCATCACCGGCCGCTGCAGGGATTCGAATCAGGCCCGGGGAACGGGCAGGGACATACACGCAATCTTGCAAAGTTGCAAATATATTTTGCACTGCGGCACCTTCCATGTTACAAGTTCAATTTGACAAGCTTGAGGTGATTGATATTCTATGCATCGGATGTACTCAAGCAAGAGACAAGAGAAACTCTAGATATAGATCTACTGCAACGAGCTATGCTAAATATATAGCTATAGTACTGGCTGTTTTCATCAAAATTTTCTGCCTGAAATCTGGAATTGCGTGACGTACACGCATAATTTGAATTGAAATCAGAAAAAGACATGCAAAAGAAGCTCCCAATGCGAAAAGGATCGAAGCCAAGTGTCTACCTCATGCGAAGAAATCATCGACAGAGAAAGTGGACACCTCCGGGGCTGCATTGGGATCTGCTGGCTTCAGGTCATCGTCCAGGTTCTCCTCGTCCTCGTCTTCCAACCATATTCCTCTGCCAGTCGGTGTTTGCTGTTCGAAATGGTGTGCCTCCACCACTAAAGAAAAGTTGTCCTGCTCTTGGAAAAGGCGCTCGAGAACGGATGCGCCTGCGGAGCAAATTCAGATGTGCGATTCGTGGCGATTTGCAGAAAAGGAGTCACCGACGGAGAAGTCGCCGACCGCGAAATGCGTCGGAATGTTGGACACGCGCAGCACGGAGAGGAGGAGTCGCTTGATCTCGACGCAGAGGTCAATGCGGAACGGCCTGCGTACAAGCGTGCAGCAGACGCGGTGAGACCCAGCAAACCAGACAAAAAAGAAACGGATTTCACCACCGGTGAAGAAGAAGGATCAACCCGTGCACGGACGGCTCGAGCTCGCCACCGTCGCCGGAGATTTCCGAGACGATCTTAGAGATCTCAGCCTGAGAAATGCTGAGATTCCGCCCTGCGCAAGCCAGCAACTTTCTAACGAAGCAAGGGCTGGTCGGAGCTGAGACGGTCGGAGGCTGCAGCGGCAGGTGATCGGGCCGATCAGGCTCAGCTTCCACTGTCGCTGTCTCTCCTTCGAACTCGGAGTTGTGCACTGGGCGGGCTCTCCTCGAGGATCGCCGCGTTGCCGGAAGAAGTTCGGAGCTGGCGGCGCGCTTTCGGGAAGCAGAAACGGCGCGGGCGCTCCCTCCGCTCTTCTGGACGGAAGACAGCCGCGCATCCTTCCAGCGGGACCAGAAGTTGTACTGCGCACAAGCACCGCGGTCAGCGGCTGCCCCGCTCGAGCTCCAAGCAAAAGTTAGTTACCTGCTTGATCAGAAAGTTCTGGGCGAGAGAGAGATGCGACATCATTGGAGTCTGTTCTAGGTCCGTCGGCGCCACTGTGCGTGCACGCGATCGGTGGCAAAGCGCATAGGCTCGCGGGGCAACCAACGTACGTGGAGCAGATGACTGCCTGCGAGTACTTGTGGAGGAGTCCTGCATGCTTGCTAGGCACCAGAAGTGTTGATCCGGTACGAGTGTACGAGTGGCAGTTGACTGCACGTGCGCCGCAGCAGCGCGCTAGGACGCTCAAAGCTAGCCCGTTTGACAAAGAACTGAGTTGAGCGAGGCTGGTCCAGGCGACAGCTCAGCTTTGAAAGCTCAAGATTGAGTGAAGGGCGCATGCGCACGCGCGCCAGATTAGATCCGATCAAGTCAGCTCGCCCCCCCCCCCCCCTCCCCTCCCCTCCCCCCCCCCTCCTCGGCGAGTCCTCGCTCGAGATTATTCGTATACGTAGCCGGTACTTAGTAGTCAATGCTAGTCATCAAGCTCCTTATCAAGCCACGACTTCAAGCCAACTCCTGGTCTTCTCGGGTACAGGCAGCGGGCGGCGACCTTGAGCCCGAGCGACGCCAGCGCTATCAGCAGCTAGGAGCACTGCGATGGAGTCGGCGCTCGAGACATTCGTGACGCAGCTGCGCCGCAGGTCCGCGGGCACGGCGCCGATCTTCCGCGCTGCATCCGCGTGCTAACTGATCGCCGCGCCCTCGTGCTGGACCGCTCAGGGAGTTCACCGACACCGCGGTCCTCGCCCTCAAGACCTGCGAGCTGTGTCGGCTAACGGTGTCGGGGCGTTGGTCGAACGCCCAGCAGCTGATGGACATCATCAAACAGGCCGGACGCAAACTCGGCGCTGCCAACCCCGTCGGTGCGCCCGCAGCTGTGCGCGAGCGCGCGGCTTGCGCTCATGGGAGTTCTCGTCAGACATCGTGGTCGGCAACACGATACGTCGCGTTCTGTACATCATTCGCGAGGAGTATTTGCGCTTGCGAAAGGAGGCGCAGGATGGCGCTTCGGGGGAGAAGGACGACGTCGGGGCTTCGCGATCTGTGCGCTCTCAGCTGGAGCAAACGCGACTGCGCCCACCGCTCACGCCCACGCCGCCGCAGCGCGAGCAGCACTCGGACGCACACGCCTCCGCCCAGTCAGCCCAGTCGAGCCTGCAAAAGCAGCTCTGGAACCTGATGGAAGATGGCAGCGCAGCCGCCGTTCAGTACGTCGAGTCCTTCTCCAGTGCGCCACCGCCGTCGGCCCCAGTTCCGGAGCCGCCGGATGCTTCCAGCTGAGGTCCTGTCGCGCCGCAGAGCTGCGGCAGGCTGTCATCGAGAGGATATCGGACCTGAGCGAAGAGATCACCAACGCCGAGAAGGAGATCAGCTATGTGGCCAACGAGCACATCCACTCCAAGTGCGGTCGTCCGGTCTAAGGGCCGCGCGCCTGTCCTGACGCGGCCACCTCCGCAGCGAGATCATCATGACTTACGGTGCCTCGAGGACCGTCGAGCGCTTCCTGCTCGCCGTCGCAAAGAAGCGGAAGTTCGAGGTCTTCATCGCCGAGACCGGACCGCTGTGCGACGAAGCGCCTCCGCTCCGAGCCGGCGGCATACTGAGCGGCGGCGCAGGCAAGAGGGCCACGAGCTGGCCGTGCGCCTCGCGGCCGCGGGCATCCAGACAACTGTCATTCCGGACTCCTGCATGTGCGCGCGGCCCTACCGAGCTCGCCTCCGGCGGCGACCTTGCGAGCGCTGCTGCGCAGCTTCGCGATGATGGCGCGAGTGAACAAAGTCATCGTTGGGGCCCACGCCGGTCCGCGGGCGCCCTCTCGTTTGACCGCGGGGCCCGGGCCTGACGCGCCGCCAGTAATGGCGAACGGCGGGCTCGTGCTCAACGCAGGCGGCAACGTGCTCGCCACCGCCGCCAAGCACTACTCCGTGCCCCTCGTCGCGGCCGTCGGGCTCTACAAGCTGAGCCCCGTGTACCCCGCCGACCAGGTGCGCGCCCGCAGGCCGCTCTCCGCCCGCTGGCCCCGGCCCCTGACGGCCTGTCGTCCCAGGACGCCTTCACTGAGCTCCGCAGCCCGGCGCCCGTCCTCAATTTCGCGTCGGGTCGGCTGCGCTTGTGTTTTCTGAGCGGGCGCCGCAATCTGAAGTAGCGCTCCCCAGATTGGAGCGAGGATGTGCACGTCGTCAATCCCGTCTACGACTACGTGCCCCCCGAGCTCGTCCAGCTCTACGTCTTCGACCAGTGCGGTACCCCGGGACTCTCGCCCCCGCATTCGCTCACGCCCGCCCCACCTCCCCGGCAGCACGTCGAACAACAGCTCCTACATTTACCGCATGCTGCAGGAGCTGTACCACCCAGACGACGTTATCTTGTAGTCTCCTGCCTCTGCTTGTTCTCAAGAGAGAGCGACGCTGGATCGTGCGCTGGAATCTTGGCTTCAGATGCCTTCGATGGAATCGCGGCGTCCTGTCACACTCCCGAAGTGCGGCCGCCTGGCGGAAGCAGACCTGTGCAGGCTCGATCGCGGTCTCCACGGGCCCACGGCCCGGTCTCCCCGCGGCCCAGTGGTTCGGGGCTATGCATATCGGAGCGTATACGTTGTGCACATCGATGCGGGCGCCACGAGACTGCTATGATAGCGATCGCGATGCATATGGTCGGCGCGCGGCCGCCGGCGCCAGCCGGCGCCAGCGCCAGGTCGACCGTCGGACGTCGGCGCCGCAAGAAGTCGACGTCGATCGCGATCGGCTTCGATCGGCAGTGTCTCGAGCTCGAGCTCTCTCGTCACGGCCGCGGGCATCACGGGCGCGGCGTGTTCGGTCAGTCCGGATCCCGGCCCGGCGGTGCCGGGCCACCGCCGGCGCGGGGGCCGTACCGTGGCCATGGCACTGCCGGCTTCATGCCAAGGCATGTATACGTACGTTGGCGGGCCCGCAATGCGAGCAGTACTAGTACTAGCTACAGTGTACTAGTACTACGGACCGGATATGTGAAGTCTTATAATTACACTGTGACACGGTAGTGGGGGATAGGCGCTTAGGCCCCGCCGCCCCCCGCCCCCCCGCGGAGGTCGGACTCGTGCGAAATCGCATTTGCAGGATGCGATGCACAAGCAGCTAGTCTAGCTATAGAATAGACTAGTAGCGGTAGTCGCGGACGGTCTGGAAGTAGGTGGCGACGGCGTCCTCGGGGGTGCCGACGAGCACGCCGTGGCCCAGGTTCATGATATGCTTGTGCGTCCCCGCCTTCTTGATCGTGTCGATCACACTGCGGGAAGGGGCGCTCGACGTGCGGCCCGCGGGAAGGGGCTGGGGATGGGCCGGGGCGGGGCGGGGCCCACCGGTTGCGGATGAAGTCGTGCGAGCCGAAGAGGGCGGCCGGGTCCATGTTGCCCTGCACACCGAGGTTGCCGATCCGCTTGCGTGCGACGTCGATGTCGACGGTGTGGTCCACGCTGCGCCCCACCCCGCTCGCATCTCCGGGGCGAGCGCGGCGCCGGGGCCGGGCCGCGGCACCTGATGATGTCCACGCCGGACTGGGCCATGCGCTCGAGGATGCCAGCCGAGCCGGAGATGTAGAGGATCAGGGGCGTGTCCGGGTGCGTCTTCTTCACCTGCGAGGGCGGCTCAGGCCGGGGCCGATTGGGGCCGGGGCGTGCTGCGCCGGCGGCCGCACCTGCTCAATGACACGCTTCTGGTACGGCAGCGCGAACTCGTCGTAGTCCTGCGGCCGCGCTCAGCGGGGCAACAGGCGCGGGCGTGTGCCGCGGCGAAGCGGCGGACCTGGGGCGAGAGCTGGCCCGACCACGAATCGAACATCTGGAGGACCTGAGCGCCGCAGTCGATTTGGTAGCGGCAGTAGACGGCAATGGCGTCCGCCAGCTTGCCGAGCTGCAAGCGCGTCAGGGCCGCGCCGGCGCCGGAGCTGGCGGGGGCGGGGGCGGGCGGACGGACCAGCGCGTGGAGCGCGGCCGGCTCGGAGAAGGCCATCGACTTGATGCGGGTGTAGGTCTTCGAGGTCTTGCCCTCGACAATGTAAGTGGCCAGCGTCCAGGGCGCGCCGACGAAGCCCAGGACGGTCGCCTGGTTGCCGACCTCCGCGCGGAGTTGCTGCGGGAGGGCGTCGGGCGAAGCGCGTGCGTGTTACACGATGCGACGCACGCCGAGAATCTCCTTGATGAACGGCATCGACTTCTCGGGGTCGAACTCGGTGAGCGCGTCAACCTGGGCGGAAGTGCGGATGGGCGGGTCGATGATCGGGCCCTGCTTCTCCAGAATCTCGAACGGGATGCCGATGCCAGGGAGAGGGGTGAGAATGTCCGAGAACATGATGACACCGTCGGGCTTGAAAGCGTGGAACGGCTGCCAGTGAAGGACGTCAGCCCCCGCGCTCGAAAGCGGCTGCGCGCGCGGGCCTGCTGCGGACCTGCATCGAGATCTCAACAGCGAGGTCGACCTTCTCCGAGCGCTCGCGGAAGGACGGGTGCTTGATAGCGAGGTCCTGGTAGACCTTCATATACCGGCCGGCCTGACGCATCATCCACACCGGGGGCCGCTCGACCTGCTCGCCACGCGCCGCACGAAGCAGGATGGGAGTATCATCTGCGAGGGACACAGGGGACAGCGGGAGGCCGGCGCTCAGTGCCCCATCGAATCGCAATCACAGCCGAAAACCGCGAAGCGCCCCAGCGGGCGGGAGGGGCGCTGCTATCGCTCACCCTTGCTCGACGAAGCCGACGCAGACGCCTCCGCGACGATGGGGGTCGCCGACGTTACTTCGAAACGGGCCGCCGGAGCCGCGCGCTTGCTGCACTTCAGGCTGGGAGCCTGGGCTGCGCGCAGGCCCTTCGGCAGGTTGTCCACGCGGCGCAGCTGGTCATGCTGCGGCAGCGCTGTCGAGGGGGCCAGGAACGCGGTGCTGGACATTTTGATGGAATATCCCCTGACTGCTGTACCCGTACCCCTCATAGCGGGACGTTCCCCCTGAGTCTCTCCGCCCTCAAAAATGGCACATGTTCATGGTGCGTACATGCACCCGGGTGCATGTAGGGCACAAATACAGCGCGTCCTGCCTCGGACCAATCCCCTGACCGGACTCCGCGCGCCACGCAGACGCGCCGCACGAGATTGACCTCGGCTCGCTCGGCTTCGGCACGCTCGCGATCCACGCGGGACAGCCGCCGGATCCTCGCACTGGCGCCGTGGTGCGCCGCGGCGCCATTGACGGGACGGCGACTTTGGCCGCGCTGCATCAGCGCGAGCTCAGGCTTCGTCAGCAGGGTCTGCAAATAGCTTAGTCCCATTCATTTTCGCCGCAGATCCCGCCGGTTTCGCTGTCAACAACATTCCGGCAAGCCGGTCCCGGCGTCCATGCCGGCTATGACTACAGCCGATCGGGGAACCCGACGCGCCAGGCGTTTGAGGAGTGCATAGCGGCCCTGGAGAAGGGCAGGTTTGGACTTGCGTTCAGCAGCGGCCTAGCGTGTACAACGACTATCGTGCACCTCTTGAAGGTCCACCGCGCGCGCCGCACCACGACCCCTCCTTGTGCGCCGAGCTCTCGCACGCGCGCGCGCGCCCTGCAGAGCGGCGACCACGTCCTGGTGGTGGACGACGTGTACGGGGGCACGCAGCGGTACTTCCGGCGCATCGCGGCGCCCATGGGCGTCCGCTTCGACTTCATCCCCATGGACGACGCCGTCGACGTCCGCAAGGCGAGCGCGCCGGCCGCCGCGGAACCGCACGCGACAGCTCTAAGAGCCAAGCCGGGGTCGGGCCGGGTAGGCCATGACGCCAGACACGAGGATGGTCTGGATCGAGACACCGACGAACCCCACGCTGAAGGCGAGGAAAAGAAGGCCCCGCGCCAGGGCCTGGAGGCGGGCCTGGCCATGGCTGACCGGATCGGGCGCCGGCCCCGGGCGAGGGCGCAGCTAGTGGACATCGCGGCGGTGGCGCGGGCGCTGGAGGGTACGGGCGCCATCCTCGTCGTCGACAACACCTTCATGAGGTCCGCCTGTAGCCGGGCGTCGCCGTGCCGCGCCGCCAGAACTCAGCGCGCGGTGCGGCCGGCATGCGCAGCCCGTATGGGCAGCAGCCGTTGGAGCACGGCGCGAGCATCGTCATGCACTCCGTGCCCCCCCCCCCCCCCCCCCCCCCCCCCCCCCCCCCGCGCGCTCGCGCTAGCGCTCGCTGAGACTCAGAGGTCGGACAGGTCTCCAAATACATCAACGCGCGTACCCCCGTTGGATCGCTTGGACGCTGAAAGGGCGAGCGACTGACCGGGGCGCGCGCAGGGCCACTCGGACGGTGCACGCGAGCGCCGAATGGACGGGCTGAGCCGGGCGGGGCGGAGCTGATGGCGGGGCGGGGCGGGGCGGGGCGCGGGGCAGTGATCGGGGGCTGCCTGGTGACGAGCGACGAGAAGCTCCACGAGCGGCTCAAGTTCCTCCAGGCCCGCCCCGCCAGCCGCCCCCGCCCTCGCCCCCGTCCTCTTCTGCGCTTCTCGTCAGAGCGCCGCCCGCAGAACGGCATCGGGGCGATCCTCTCCCCCTTCGACTGCTTCCTCGCCATGCGGGGCGCGTCCTCCTCCTCCCCTGCCCCCCTCTTCAACCCGCTGGCCGTGCGAGCGCCGGGCGGGCGGCAGGCCTGAAGACGCTCCACGTGCGGATGCGGGAGCACGAGCGCAACGCTTTGGCCGTCGCCGCCTTCCTCGAGGTCGGCCGACCTTCGCTAAGCGCAAGCGCTAGCGCTAACGCCTGCATGCTCCGATCTATCGGCTGGCCCCTCCAAGGCACACCCCAAGGCCCGCTGCCCCCGGCGTGCCCCCCCGGTTGCCCCGGCTGAGGCGCGCCCGCTCTCGCGATCAGGTGAAGCGGGTGACGTACCCCGGGCTGGCGAGCCACCCGCAGCACGCGCTGGCGAGCCGCCAGATGCGCTCCTTCGGGGGCATGGCGCGCGCACGGCCCCTCCCCCTGCGGCCGCCCCCCGCTTCTCGCGTGACGGGGGTACCGGCCCGCGCCGACGCTGCAGATCACGTTCTTCGTCAAGGGCGGCATGGCGCAGGCTCGCCTCGGCCTTCCCTCGAGAGATCTCGCTTGAGCGCGGGCCGGGTCTGACGGGACCTCCGTGGCCGCACAGGCGCGGGCCTTTTTGGAGCGCTGCCGCCTGATCGCGCTGGCAGAGAGCCTCGGGGGCGTGGAGTCGCTCATCGAGCACCCCGCCACCATGACCCACGCCTCCGTGCCCCCCGAGGCACGTGCCTTGCGAGAATCGCTTGGCTTGCGGTTGGGGGGCTCTCACCGCCGGCCCGGCAGGTGCGGGCGCAGCTCGGCATCGACGACACGCTCATCCGCCTCTCCGTGCGCCCACCCCCGAGCCACGGCCCGGCCCCTGCTTCGAGCCGCGACCGGGTCGGGCGGGCAGGTGGGCATCGAGGACGTGCAGGACCTGATCGCCGAGCTCAAGGCGTGCCTCGACGCCATGCCCCCTGCGTGAGGCCCCAGGTGCCGGATGGCCGGGCCGGCCGGCACCTCGTGCCCCGGGCCCGCGGGACGGGCCGGCCAGCCGTCCTCAACACCGCGCCCCGGTGCAACAGCGCGCGCACACACCGCCGACGGACCAGCCGCTCCAAATTCCGGCGAGGGGCTCCGGGAATCCTGGTCATGGATGTACATTTTGTTCAGTGCATAGACACCTTTGTTCAGTCACTGAGTATACAGCTATATATACGAATGTGGTCAATTGCGCCGCGTGTGATCATGAGTCTCGCAGCGAAGGTGCTGCAGCTGGGGCAGGTACTCGGCCCGGCGGTTCAGCAGTTTCGAAATGGTTTTAATTTATTTGGAAATGCTTGAAATTATGCCACAAACTAAGCTGGTAACGTTTGGGAAGGGTACAACTAAGCACACTAGGCGACGTGGGTTGCACTAGGCGACGAGGGTGACGGCGGAGAAGGCGCCGCGGGCGTCGCAGAGGGGGGCGCCCTTGCGCCACTTGCCCGCTGGCACGTCGAAGAGCTCGCAGCAGTCCAGGTACCTGCGGGGCGGCCGGCCGGATCGGCGCCGGCGCGGCGGGCGCGCGGGGCGGCCGTGGCGGCACGCACGACTGCCCATCGTAGCCGGCGATGGCCATGAGGCGGCCGGCGATGACGGCGCCCTGCGGGGGAGGGGCGGTGAGGGGAGGGCCGAGGCGAGTGCAACGGGCGGGGGCGGGGACCTGGAGGCAGCGGCGGGCGAGGGCGAGGCGGCCGAGGAACTGCCACTGGCCGACGCGCACGTCGAGAAACTCGGTGACGGCCGACTCGGCGTCCCCCGAGAGGCCCCCGAAGGAGTAGAGGCAGTTCTCGTGCGCCACCAGCCCGTGCGAGGCGCGCGGCACCTGCATCGGCGCCCCGCCCAGCCACTTCGCCTTCTCCGGGTCGAAGAACTGCACCGTGTCCGACGTCGGGCGCCCCCGGTGGCCCCCGCCGGCTGCCCAGACGCGCCCGCCGAGGGCGACGGCGCCCAGGCCAGCCGAGGGCTCGAGCAGGGAGGGCCCCGCGCGCCACGACTGCGAGCCCTCGTCGAAGATCTCCACGCTGTCAGTGACCTCGCGCCCGTTCCAGCCGCCCATCGCAAAGATCGTGGTGCCGAGGGCGGCGGCGGCGAGGCCGTAGCGGGGCGTGGCGAGGGGCGGGACGGAGAGCCACTGGTGGGAGCTGCAGTCGTAGCACTCGACGGAGGAGAGGAAGGCGTCGGGGGAGGAGGAGCCGCGCATCCGGCGGCTCCCGCACAGCGTGTAGACCTTGGGCCCGACGGCGACCGAGGCGTGGCCCTCGCGACTCACCGCGAGCGTCGGCGCCGCGTTCTTCCAGAAGCCGGCACTCTCCTTGTACATCTCGATCGAGGCGAAGATGTTCTCGCGGTTGCGCCCGCCGATCACGCAGACGGTGGCGTCGAGGGCCGGCTCCGGCGAGGGCGTCGAGGGGCTCGCCGACGAGGCCGACTGCCGCGCCGTGAGCGGCCGCGGCGCCGACGACGCCATGCCGTAGCCCTCCAGGCTCAGGCCCAGCGCCGCGAAGGTGCGGAGCACCGAGCGGTCCGGCTCCAACTCCCACTTGTCCAGCGGGCACGGGTATCGGAGCCAGCTGCGGGCCAGTCAGCGACGGCGGCATGAATCTGACGAGGGGACGGCGCGCACTTGAGCTGCAGGGCGAAGGTGCGGGGCGTGGCGGGGAAACTGGTCAGCCACGCGCGAAGCGAAACCGCTGCACGGGCGCACCACTATCCGGAAGTGACCGGGATCGACGTCCAGAAAGATTCTCGAGTTATGCCGCGGGCTCGCGACCTTGCCTGCGACCACCGCCGCAAGCCGGGACCCCGGCACGCTGCCGCCAGTTCAGGGGGGCAGACGGGGCGGGGAGAAGTACCCGGCGTTCTCACCTGCACAATGTGCCACGAGTTGAAGTAAAGATCGTGCCTCCCGCATCTGCGCGGCGCGGCGGCGTTGAGCTCCAACTCACGCTCAGGTTGCGAGGACCGCGCACCCACTTCAATGACCTCCATAGGATCGCTCGACGTGCATGTGGGAAGGAATTGGAACCCCTGCGTTCCGCAAGTGAGGCCGAATCTGCGCGCCGCCGCCAGACGGCGCACCCGAGAGCTGGGTGCAAACGGCGGCGGCGCCGCATCTGTTTCCAGAAAAAGCGCCGGAGACTGTCCCGTCTCGTCGTTACCGGGCCGCCGCCGCTTGCTCGGCGTCGCCGGCTCTTGGGCATCCGCGGCCATCTGGAACAAACCGCTGCCGGTATGGAGCCGATACAAGCTCCCGCCACGGCGTCTTGACACTCTTCAGGGTTGATCGGCCGGCGCGCTAAGAGCTTTTATCCGCCCCGGCCGCGCGGCTCGGGGGTACAAATGCCAAGCGGTTTCTGGACGAGCGGCCCTCGTTAAACTCCTTCGAATTCCAAGTTGGGGTTGTCATGAGCGCTACCTCTAGATAGCGTACGCGTTATGCAGTGCGCATGCGCTACTAATGGTCAGGCAGCTCGGCGGCTATAGCTAGCGCTACACGTACGCGTGGCGTGCGAATGCGTGCCGCGCGGTACAAGTACAATCGCACGAGCCGGCGTACGCGTCGAGCGATATCGATGCCTTTACCATTCAAGTTTCCGATTGCGTTAATCTAATCGAGTCGCGTCACTTTTTTTTTTAAAAGATCTACGGTGGGCGTGCCCACTCGTAGTACACAACGAGGATACAAGTCACGGTATCGGGAATCACAGGGATTCGAAGTACAACGTAGCGGAAACAGCAGGAACCGAACCCGGGAATCCGGGAGGTCGTAGCACGACCTTATACCACTGCGCTACATTAAACTCATCGACTAAACTTAAAAGAAACTACAAAAAGCTTAGCTTCGAGGAAACACAGCAAAGCCTCCGAAAAACACAGCCCATGCCCGAAGCAGCTGCCCCTCTCTCATCGCAGGGAGTCGTGGGGTCGGAAGATACGTGAAGGAGGGGCCCAACTCTGCAGCAGCGAACGATCCTGTCAGCAGAGCGAGCGGGAGGAGGCAGTTGCCCAAGGGGGAGGGGAGGGCCATCGCTCACCCCGCTAGCGGTGAGGTTCGTACTGCTGCCCGAGTGCGTGGGATCGCGTGCCGACGCTGGTCGCTGCCGGACGACCGTGTCCGCCGCGTGGGGGTCGCTGGGGCGCCGCCCCCGGTGCGAGTCCGGGCCCTCCTCCGCCGGCGCGTGGATCCCCCGCATAGAGATCGGAGGCCGCCTGACCCCAGCGTAGGAGGGCACCGATGCGGGGTGCGCATACGGGGCCTGCGGCGGCGGGGGGAGCGGGGCCGGGTCCGGCGGGAGGGCGGAAGGCCCCGAGCCGTACGGGTTCTCCACGTACACCAGCTCGTCGCTACGGGGCATGCGCCAGACGCTCGGGTCCGAGCCCGGCCGCGTCGACCGCCGCCTCGTCTGCGCCCCGCCCGCCCCGCCCGCCGCCGGCGCCGCGCCCCCGGCCAGTGCCTCCTCCACCTCGGCCACCCTCCGCGGCGTCTCTGGCTGCCGCGGCCCCTCCGGCCGCCTCCTCTCCTTGGTCTCGGCCGGCGGCGTGCCCTGCATCTCGTCCGCCGCCTTGGCCTCGTGGAAGGAGAGCGCCGCGCGGCGGGCGGCGGTCACGTCGTTCTCGCAAAGGGCGCGGTACGCGCTGGCGATCGCCGCGTGGAGGTCGCGCCGGTTGGAGAGCGAGAGCTGCCCGTAGCAGATCTCGCGGATGAGCGTCGAGCAGAACGTGAAGGAGACGCCTTCGAGCTTGCTCTGCTTCGTGCGCATGGAGGCGACGAGGGTCTTGGGGCTCGGCGCGACCTCGGGCGGGCTGGCGGCGCGCGCGATGAAGGCCCGCTCCTCGAGCGCCTCGATCACGGTCGGGAGCTCCGGCTTGTCCGCCTCGACGGGGTAGACGGTGCGGAGGATCTCGTACTCGAACTGGGGCCCGATGCAGGCGGCGACCTTGAGGACGAGCTGGTGGCCGGGGGGCAGCCCGTCGATGCGGGAGGAGATGACCCCCTGCAGCGTCGCCGGGAGGATCACGTCCAGGTTGGAGAGGGTCTCCGCCGAGGCGGACATCGTCGCGCGCGCGTCGCGGATCTCGATGATGCCCTTGTCGCGCGCCGCGTAGGCGAGCTCGAGGGAGAAGTAGGCGTTGCCCTGGGCGCGCTGCAGGATCATCGAGGCGAAGGTCTCCGGCAGGGCGCGGACGGCCAGCGCGTCCTCGATCATCGCCAGCACGTCCTCCCGCGCCAGCGGCGCCAGCGCCACGCGCCGCGCCTCCCCGTCCGCCCCCCGCCCCGCCGACTGCAGGAACCGCTGCAGCTGCGGGGGCACGCTGCGCTGCGCCGTGGCGTTCCAGGCGCGCATGGCGAGGACGAGGAGGACGCTCTTGGAGGCCTTCATGACGGCCTCGAGGACCTCCCAGCTCTCAGCGTCCATCCAGTGCGCGTCGTCGATGATGAGCGTCACCGGCAGGTACGCGGCGAGGGCGACGGTGAGGTCCGCCAGCAGCCTCCGCAGCTCCTCGGGCCTCTTCCGCGCCGCCATCTTCTTCGTCACCTCGGACTCGGGCAGCTCGAGGGGCACCAGCCCGTTCAGCAGCGAGACGCGCTCCGCGAGCTCCCGCCCGCCCAGCTGCTCCACCCGCTGCATGAACCGCTGCCGCTTCACGTTCACCATCCATCCCTGCGTCCGCACCTGCAGCCCCGCCCCACCGGCACGCATCAGAGGCGGGGGGCGGAGGTGGTGGTGTGGGGCGCGGGACGGCTGGGCGGCTCGCCTTGATCTGGGAGACGAACTGGAGGTTCTTGAGGGAGCCGGCGGCGCCGCTGGCGGAGCCGGCCTTGGCGGGCCCGGCCCCGGCCTCGGCCTCGGCGGCGGCGGCGCCGCCGTGCGAGGTCATGAGCTCGTTGGCGATGGCGGAGTAGAGGCGGCGCCAGACGGCGAGCGGCTGGCCGGCCTCCATCTCCGTCGCCGAGGCGTCGAAGACGAAGCGGCCCTCCTTGCCGTGCGCCGAGCCGAGCCCGACCGCCTCCTGCACCAGCCGCGTCTTCCCCACCCCCGACTCGCCCTCCACCACGATCACGCGCGGGCCCTGGAAGTGCGTCCGCTCCCGCACCAGCCGGCTCGCCGCCTCGCTCAGCAGCTGCACCTGTTTCATCCGGATGTCAGGGCCGGCCCCGGCGCCCAGACGGGGAGGGGTAGGGGACCTCTATGCTGCGCCCGACGAGGGCAGTCTTGCGCTGGTTCGCGGCGCTGGCCGAGTTGCTGGCGCCACGCCCGACGGCGTACTTGAAGAGCGGGTTGAAGACTTTGATTGGCAGCTCCTTCCCCTTCACCTTGATCGAGCCCTTCGGGTTGCACGTCACGCTGCTGCTCGCCGCCGTGTACGTCGCTGCGCGCCCCCTGCGGCGTCGGCGCGCGCGGGGGGATTCGAGTTCGGCGGGCCGGGCCGGCGCGCACCCTCGTCGATGAGGATGTTGCCCATCTCGCCCTTGGCGTTGGACATGAGGCGCGCAGACAGGTTCACGACGTCCCCCACGACCGCGTACTCCATCTGGCGGCCCGGCCCCCGGCTCGGCTCGGCTCGGCGCGCCCCCCCTGGGTTGGGTCGAGGGCGCGGGCGGCCCGCGCACCCGCATGGGGCTCCCGACAGTGCCACAGAAGGCCCGCCCACTCGTCACGCCGATGGAGCAGCCGAGGGAGAACTTCTTGAGGCGCTGCCCGATTTCTATTGCGGAGAGCGTCGCCCGCGTCGGATTGTCCTCGTACGTCGCATGCGGCAGGCCCCAGATCCCGATGAGAACTGCCGGGAAAACCTCAGCGGTCAGCTGCGAACGCTCGGGCGCGCCGGCACGCGCGCACCGGAGCCCTTGTCGTCGGAGATGAACTGGCGGAGGGAGCCGCCGTACTGCTCCAGCGCCTCGATCATCGCCGCCACCGCCGAGTTGGCGAGGCGCAGCCCTGCCAGGCCGACCGCCCCGTGTGAGCCGCAGCCGGGGGCGGGGGCGGGGCGGATCACCGTCGTCAGAGTCGTAGTCGAGGCCGAGCACGGAAACGAAGACGACGGAGATGGCGCGCAGCTCGGCAAGGAACTTGAACTGCGCCCAAGACGTGCCTGAGGCCCCGCGCGCGCTGCCGGCCAGCGGGCGGGGGCCGGGGGCGGGCCCACCTGCCCCGTGCGCATCTTGACGAGGACTGTCGAGGGGACGTACCGCTCGAGCTCCCTTTGCACGTGCACCAGCGTGTCCGTCCTGCGCCCGGCGGCCTCGAAGGACGAACGGCGAGGGGGCGGCGGGAGGCCTCGGGAAGGCGCACGAGAGCTGACGCGCGTAATGGATGAAGCCAGAGTCGATGGGAGGCTCTCGGGAGGTGCGGCAGCCCCAGCAGGCCGCGTACCTGTGCACCCAGGGGGGGCAACCCCAGCTATACTCAGATAGCAAAGCAGCCGGGTGCGCGGGGGCCGTGCGAGCTTACCGAGCCCACCAGGGCTCCATCTCCGCGGCGATCGGGGTTGGGATGTCCTCCGCCCGCGGTATGAACCGGATCGAGTCCGGCAGCGGGCCCATGATCGACGTGACGATCATGTTCTGCGAGCCCGACACGGGCCGCATCTGGCAGCGGCCGCGCACGAGTCGCCACGCCTCCGGAGATAGGCACACCTCGCCCGACCTGCAGGGGGTGAGGCCGGCTTCTCGATGAAGAGGAGGGGATCTTGCGCGGACTTCGCGTCCGCCTCGGCAGAAGCGATCTGCGTCAGCGCGTCGCCGGCAATAAGGAACTCTCGCCTGTTCGTGCTGCCCACGTAGCTGGATAGTCGCGCTTCGTCAGCATTTTAGGTCAGCGACAAAGAGCAAAGCAACGCACAGATAGCTTAGCTTTCCAGCGCCGACACCGATGTGCATTTGAAGGGTAACGCCTGCGCCGGGCTCGCCTCGAAGGCAGCATACCATGACTCGATCCGGCTCACCGTCCGCGTCGTATGTTGATAGCTGAGAAAGAGCTTGCAATGCACAGGCTGTGGCACTAAGCGTGCAGTGCGCCAGGTCGCTCTCGTCGTTGCCCCAGAAGAGAGAAATGAGGGCGTCTGGGTAAGCGTGTCAGCTAGCACACGCGCAGTGGCCTCCATCGCGGCACCTCCAGCAAACTTGATAACATCTACGCATGTGAGGACCGTCGGACATCAGCGGGCGGCGAACGCGGTCGGTTCAGTTGGGACGCGGACCGCCTCCGTGGCCCACGATGATAGGAATAAGGCGGCCGAAGTAGGCACTCAGGTGGTCGCGGACACGCTCAGCTCCAGCGGCGCCCATTTTCCCGAACTTTTCGCAGAGGGGCGTGAACCCACTGATGTCAGTGAAGAGAATCGCTGCGGACGAAGGCGCGGTTTAGCGCCGCGGTACACCCTTGCGCAAGCAAGCGAGCGTTCAAGCATCTGCACCTCCGAACAACTGCCCATGTTCGGGCATCTCCCGCCTGAGGTCGTTGATAAGTCAACGCGGGCTTCCGGACGAACGCGGCGTACGCACATAGGCTTTCCGGTAGCGAATCGTCTCAAGCAGTACTCCGGAACGTACTGCGGGCGCGTCGGTGGTGCCGCAGGCCACGCATAAGCGGGCGGGCGTACCGGACTGAGCTTCATCACCATCGGCTCTACTTTCTCCCGGTCGACCAGAAGAGCGCCTACGTGGGCAAGCATCTGGCCGGCCCCACGCTCTAGCTGGCCCGCGAACTTGGTTGCTCCCTCTTCGACGTGGGCAAGCATCTGGCCCGCGCCACGCTCTAGCTGGCCCGCGAACTTGGTCGCGCCCTCTTCGATGGCATCCATAGCCGATTGCTTGCGCGCCTTCATCCGCGCTGGCCGCGCGCTGCTCAGCGGCTGCTGCGCGGAGGGGGTACGCAGTGCGCTCCTTGCAGTGTACCCAGGGCAGCGGATTTACACCCCAATGGCCTCGTTCGCAGCTACCGTGCCCTGTGCCGTCGCGGCGGCGGGCGTGCAGCTGATCACATCCGCTGTATGCGCGGCGCCAGCACGCCAGCGCTCTGCGGAGTCCGTGCCGGCGCGGCAGCCCGCCAGCTCGCGTCTGTTCGGCGCGAGCAAGCGTTCGGATTTCTTCGGAGTGAGGGCTGCGGCTGACTCCCGCCCCGTTTTCCGGCCCGTGAGCGTTCCGACCATCTCCATGTCTCTCAAGGAGGAGGACGTCAGCGGGGAGGAGACCAGCGAGGCTCGGAGCAAGCTTGCGGGCGCCGCGATCGCGGTGGCCGGTGTCGCCGGCATCGCTGCGTTCGGCGTTATGACTCAGTCCGAAAGCGCCGAGGCTATCGATCGTGCGACTCTCACTAAGCAGCTCAGCGAGGTTCCGGTCTTCACGATTGTCGACGCGAGCAATAAGCCGATCGTGGCCTCGAACTGGGGCGAGGAGAAGGGCCGCTTTGTCGTCTTCTACTTCAGTCGCAAGGATGCCATGGCTGCGCTCCCCAAGGCTCGCGCTGGCCAGCCCGGCAAGAACCTCAAGGTTATGACCGTTGGTCTTGACAAGGCGTACAAGCTGACGAAGGACGCCGAGGCTGCGGCGAAGAGCGGCGCCGCTGTGGATGCCGGCTCGGATGCCGGCATCCAGGCTCGCTACGTGCCCGTTGCAAAGCAGATCAAGAACGCCGTCGACGTCCTCAAGACTCAGGGCCGCAAGGTTCGCCGCCCCGCTTCCCTCCTGATCTTCTCGTGCTGACAGGTCTCTTCGCGAAGGTCACGCACTTCAACGGGACGCCCATCTACCAGGCGGAGGGTCTCACAATGC
Source organism: Cyanophora paradoxa (assembly GCA_004431415.1). Classification (NCBI taxonomy): domain Eukaryota; class Glaucocystophyceae; order Cyanophorales; family Cyanophoraceae; genus Cyanophora; species Cyanophora paradoxa. The sequence goes on along the minus strand of QPMI01000602.1, from coordinate 153,567 downwards.
GCCAGGGCAACGACACTCGCCAGTTCATCCCCCTCTTCTTCACGAAGGAGGACCTCGAGGCGGCCTGGGCGGAGATGCGCCGCGGCAACCCCGCAATGTCCCCGCAGCCGCGCATCGAGGCACGCCCGCCGCCTGCCCTTTCTTTCCTTCTTTCGGTCGGGAGCTAATCCCCGCGCGGTCAGGTCGGCGCGTTCGAGGAGCTCATGAAGCGCATGGAGGACACCGACTCGCCCGAGTGGCAGCGTGTCGTCTTCTTCGCCCCGAAGGAGTCCCTGGACTTCGTCGGCCAACCCCGCTGGTAGTCAGTCCCCCAAGCTCTCCGGCCGCTTCCCCTGCAGGCCCCTCCCCCGTCTCCGCCGCCCCTCCCTCCCTGAGCCTCGTCCCCATCCATTTTTGTTCTCCACGTGCAGTGATCATGGCGCCTTTCAACCCCCTGCCATGATAGGCCCGAAGTCGTTAGATACCAGGATTCAATTTCAGGATGCACAGGGCGGGATGAGTAGGGGCGAACACACTGTCACGGGTACTAAAGCGTCAGCACAAGTGCACGGCGCAGTGAGATTCGTGGGCGAAGGCGACCGCGTCTGGAGTATCGATCCCCGCATCGCCGGCAGCGAGCATCGACATGGCGGCGCCGCCGGCGTCGTCCTCGACAAGCTCCCCCAAGAATGCGGCCTCCGAGCCCAGCGTCCCCTGCGCGCTCGGCGTTGGGGAACGCGATGTGAGGGGGAAGGGCACCCTGGCGGACCGCGCCGCTTGTCCCGTCGGCCCCCGCAGGACTGTATGGGTGCACTTCCTGTTGTTCAGAGCTCAAGGAGAGGTTCGCTTCAGCATTGGGCTTCGAAGGGTGCAGTCAGTCGGTGGCGAAGACGCGCGAGAGAGCGCGGCGGTGGGGCACCTCGGCCTGCTGGCCCTCGTGGTCCACGCGGTGGGCCCACTTCTCCTTCGTCCGCAGGTGCTGCGGGGGCGGGGCTCGCGGGGTACCGCGCGATGAATGTGGGGAGCGCGGCGGGAAACGGACCTTTGTCTTCTCGTGCTTCTCACGCTCGGACTTGCGGGCCGCCCGGCGGGCCTCCTTCTCCTGCAGTATCTGCGGGCGCAACTGAGATCTCGAGAAGCACGGGGGGGATGGGACCCGGTACTGCTCGCCTGCTTCGTCGTCTTTCTCGCGTCGGCCCGCGGGCCGAAGGGCTTGCCCTTCACGTACTCGCGCTGCAGTGGCGGGTCAAGGGAAGAAAGAGAGAGGCGGCGAGAAGCTGCAAGGGACGAGCCATGCGCTCGAGGGACTCTTCTGTCGGCTCGAGGTCCTGCGCCGCAACATGAGACGGGCTGGACGCGCCGGACGGAGGGCGGGGGCAGGGGCAGGGGCGGCACCTCGAGGCCGGTGCCGTGGTAACGGGCTGCCTGCCACCACGACATCTTCGACGAGATCGGCCGCGTCTGCGGGGAGGCCCGGGGCGCTCAGCTGAGCGGGGGCGGCGGAGAGGAGAGCAGGCGCTGCTCGCCTGGACCTGCGACTTCCAGTCGGAGGCCTTGACGCCCTCGTAGGAGCCGTCGATCGTGTACCAGCACTTGCTCTGGTCCTTCTCCGCGTTCTCGGGGCGGATCTTCTTGGACCAGATGAGGGCCTCGCAGACGGGGATCTTGACGATGTGCAGGCCGCAGCTCTCCAGGTAGGACGGCATCCCCCGGTACTCCTCCCCGTGCACCACCTTCTGTTCCACGAACGCCCGGATGATCTGCCGCCCCGCCCCCGATGCTCAGCACCGCCCGCGCCCCAGCGCACGGCGGCGGGGGAGGGCGGGCGCGCCTGGGCGCATGCGTTCTGGTCGAAGCGCCCCTGGGGGGCGTCCCAGTAGTACATGTTGAAGTTTCTGGCTCGGTGTCACGACGACAGCGAGGAGGGCGGGCGCAAAACGACAGCGAGGAGGGCGGGCGCGAACCCGGAGATGGTGGCCTTGGCCTCCCACGGGATGTCCACCTCCCTCTCGAAGATCGTCCACACGACGTCTGGAGGCCCCGTCTGACACCGGCAAGGGGCTACTGCTACAGGGATGGGGGGCGCGGCTCGCCTGCGTGGCCGAAGGGGGGCACGTTAACGGTCTTCTCGAGGTGCAGGGTCGTCTCCGTGTCCTTCTTGTTCGTGTCCTGCGCCGAGCCCGTTAGTGTCGATTCCGATCTTCGGCCACGTCAATCTGCTACCTCCTTCGTGGTGTCGACCTGGGCGGCACGGGGATAAGGGCGGGCATGGGTCCGGGCGGGGCGGGGCCCCTCTGCGGGGCCGGCGGCGCACCCCCGGGTTGAAGGAGGTGCCGGCCTTGGCGCACGCGATGTCGTTGCACACGCCGGCGCTGACGGAGAGCTGCGCCCCCGCCTGGATGCTGCGCCCCGCGTGAGACCGTCGCCCCGACGGACCCTCGCCCATCGCTGCCCCGCCTGCACCCCGAGGAGATCTTGAAGTGGGACTTCTCCCGGACCGTCACCGTGCGCGCGACCTGGCGGGGCGGCGCGTCGGCCAGAGCGGGCCCCGAGGAGGGCGCAGAGGCGCCCCCACCTTCTCGACTTGCCACTCGGGCGAGTCGTTGTCCGAGTCTGCGGGGCGCAGCGTCTCGCGCCCCGCGGCCCGCGTGAAAAACGAGGGCGCCGCGCACCGGCCGTGACCGTCGACGAGGGGCGGACTTCTGCGGCCGGCCGGCGTGAGCGAGGCGGTTCCAGAACGCAAGGGCCGGGGGGCGGCGCGGCGCGACCGGGGTCCTTCCGCAGCTTCCCGTATCGGAAGTCGTCGATCTCGACCTGCGGAGAGGCGGGTCGGGAGCTGGAAGGCGCGTGGGGGCCGTGGAGGCCACTGGCCGGCGCGCACCTTGAAGTCCGCCGAGTCCTTCAGGTCGTTGCCCCACACCTGGGCGCCCGTCAGGCCGCCACGCCGGGCGCGCGGCGGAGGGCCATTCACCTGGCACTTCGTCCCCGCCTTCACGACAGTTCCGCCTGTCCCGCCCACGCGCTCGTTCCCCTGCGCACCCCGCGCCCCGCACCAATGAGTTCTCCTCGGAGCGCGGTCTCTCGCGGGTCCGTGCTCGACACGCACCTGGCACAGCCCTCGCGTGTATCGCTGTACTGTCTCGGGTATGCTCATGATCTTGTCGCTCGTGGGGGCCTTGACTGCGAGGGGCGCTTCAGGGCTGCTCCAAGCCTCGGAGCGAGGCGCGGCGGCCTCGCAGCTGCGTCTCACTTTTATCCATGTCGATCTGGGACTTCAAGATATCCTTGATCATGGAGACCACCTGCGAACAGGGGAAGCGTGAGCCGCTTCATCGCAAGCCCGTGCGGCATGGCGCTTGCCTCCTTCTTGCCGAATCTGCCGCAGCCCGACGCGATGATCAGCGGCGGCCGAGTGCAGCGAAGCAGCATACGCACAGGAGAGGGCCATTCGCATACAGTTCTTGACCTGGAACCGACAGGCGAGGGTCAATCGCTTCGACTCTGACAGTCTGGTCGGGCTGCTGAGGCGGCGGCGGCACTACGGCAGGCCGCGGCGGAGCTGCGACAAGTGCGCCGTGTAAAGAGACGCAGAAGGCGATGGGAGAAGGTCATCGTACGTGGGGGGAGGGGCTTGGGCGGCGGAGGCGGCGGCGGCGGGGGCTTCGGCGGCGGTGGCCTCCATGGCGCTGCCGGCCGCGGCGGCGGCGACGGCCGGCGATGCCGGGATCTTCCTCCACCCATCCGTGGTGGTTATTTAGCTTGAGTGTCGGACGCGCGGCGCTTCCAATCGCTAGCTTGACGCGCTAGATGGAGTATGTCCCCGCCGCTCCAGCGTGACGTGCAGCCGCTTGCTCGGATCGCCCAGCTCAGCAATTGTCAGATCAGACAACGCCTATTGCTCTGGCCGGCTCCCACAGCTGGGCTGGGGTTCGAGGCGCCGCCAACTGGCCCGCCCAACTCGCTGCAGCGCTTCCGCGGAGCTCTAACTCGATCAGCGGTTCGCTAGGAGAAGCCAAGAGCGCGCAGGCGTGCCCGGTCGCCGAGAGCGGAGTTGTGCAGTGTGCACCGAGGGGGGGATACCGCGTCCGGACCTTTCATCAGCGCCTGCTGTCAGTGTGGGCCTGTGTGGCAGTCGGCGGCCGGCCGCAGCGCCTGCTGTGCACAATGGCCGCGGCCGTTGCACCGGCTGCATCAGTTGCACCGGTGACATCAGCTGCTACCTCGACAACGGCAGTTGCAGCGGCAGCTCAGGCGGCCGCGTCTGCCTTCGCATCGCCGAAAGCGCTTCCGCCGGAGCTGTATCTTGGATGCTAGTGCGCCAGATCCTGCATTAGTCACGTGAGATGCGCAGTCACCTTCAGATCTGACTGCTGTTCGCAGCGCCGACTTCAAGGAAGATCATCGGATCGCGCGGCCCCCTAGTCCGCCCCAGCCTCGGCGCCCTACTAGGCTAGTCCTAGCAGCGCTCTAAATCGTAATCGCAAAAAGCCCTAGAGCTCGCGATAACTAGTAAAGGGCCCTAGCAACACGGCTCGTGCACGTATACGTACACGTACGTACACATGTACAATGCTACAATGCGGCGGCCGCGGCCGTACGCGTTGCCAAGTTGCAGAGCTCACTGAGCCTCAGAGTCAGCGGCCGGCGGCTGCGCATGCCCGGCGCGGCCCGGCGCCGGCGGCCGGAGCCAGGCTGCGTGCGCCGACGGGCCGATCGTCGGATCACCAGCTCGTACGTATACTATGATCATGATAAACACGCATGCCATGACCATGATAACTTAGTAATAATATCAACCGTCGGACGCTGACTGATCATGCAATGATGAAATGGCGGGGCATGGCAGATGCATCATGGCATGCTCTAGATCTCCTACGCCCTGAGGCTCCCGGGACTGAGCCGCTGAGCCAGGTAAAGGTGATGAAATCAAGAAAAATTAATTTGCCACGAAGCGCCCGACAGCGTCCGCCACGAAAATTGTACACTTGCAAGTTGAAACAACAGTAAAAAGCCTGGGCGCTGGGCCGCCCTAGCCCTGGAACTGCGAACATGCGAACTGACGGACATGTGCGACCTGGACCTAAGCCTTGAAGCTGGCCGCGGACTTCGTAAGCAAAATTGCAAAGCAAATGTTGGTACAGGGTCCGAAGAGGGGCCGAGCCTTTACACTGCGGCGTTGAAGAGACGGTGAGGCGTGCGTCACTTCAGCTGCTGGGAAGATTTGAATGGGGCGCACGGCAGGTGGTCTCGACGAGCTTGGCAGTGACGATGTACGGGTCCATGTTGGAGGCCGGGCGGCGGTCCTCGAGGTAGCCCTTGCCCTCCGCCTCGGTGCTCCGCGGGATGCGGATGGAGCCTGCGCGCTCGTAGACTCAGAGAGGGGCGGGAGAAGGGGGGCGAGATTGCGCACAGCCGCGGTTGGCGACGCCCCAGGAGAACTGGGTGATCGGCGCGGTCTCGTGCTTGCCGGTGAGGCGGCGCTCGTTGCCGCGGCCGTAGACGGCGATGTGCTCCATGTGCTTCTTCTCGAGCTTCTCGAGGGCCTGCTTGATGATCTCCCAGCCGCCCTCGTTACGCATCGGCTCGGTGGAGTAGTTGGTGTGGCAGCCGGCGCCGTTCCAGTCGCCCTCCATCGGCTTCGGGTCGAACGAGACGATCACGCCGATCTCCTCGCAGACGCGCTCCATGAGGTAGCGGGCGATCCAGATCTGGTCGCCGCCGGCGATGCCCTCGCAGGGGCCCACCTGGAACTCCCACTGGCCGGGCATGACCTCGGCGTTGACACCGGAGATGTTCACGCCGGCGTACAGGCACGCCTGCGCGCGTCCAAGTCAGGCGACCGCGCGGAAAGGAAAGGAAAGGAAGAGAGAGAGAGCGGGGCGGGCCTTGTAGTGCGCGTCCGCGACCTCACGGCCGAAAACCTTATCGTAGCCAGCGCCGCAGTAGTACGGGCCCTGGGGGCCGGGGTAGCCGCCCTCCGGCCAGCCGAGCGGCCACTTCGACTTCTGCTCCCCAGCGCCGACCGTGAGCCCGGGCGGGGAAAGGAGCGCTCGAGCAGGCGCGGACCGAGAACAGGGTGTACTCCTGCTCAATGCCGAACCACGGCTTCAGATCCTTGGCGGCGTTCATGGCCTTCTCGGCGTTGAAGCGGGTGTTGTTGTCGATCGGCTCGCCGTTGGGCTCTGCGGGCGAGCGGCGCTACGTGAGAAAGGAGCTCGGCCGGGCCCGCTCAGACGCGGCGTCGCGCACTGTAGCAGTCGCAGAGGACCTGTGCACAAAAACGCGTGAGCGGGGGCGGTGTGCAACTGCTTGCACGAAGCAGCGCGCACAATGATGTTGTCGCCACGGCGGAACGGGTCGCGGTAGATGGCCTGAGGCTTGAGGATGACCTCAGAGTCGTTGCCGGGGGCCTGGCCAGTGCTGGAGCCATCTGCGAGCCGCGCGTGAGATCCGATCCACCGACGCCGCCCGAGCTAGCGGGTTCGGTCTTCTTGCACGGCCTCCTGCTAAACTGAACGACAAACAGCGGTTGCGTAGCGATCTATCGCCCCTCGGGCTCCGATCCGACCTTAAGATGCATCTAGCCCGCAGCTCTGGGTCTGCGGCGCACCGAAGTTCCAGAGGGGGAGATCCGCGGGCGACTTGGGGATGGACGTCAGGGTCTGGGCGCGCGCGGCTGCGTAAGAGACGGAGATATGTCGGATCGACGACTGCGCGGTGATTACCCGGGTCTTGGACCGAGTGTTCTCGCCAGTGCCGTCGATCCAGACGTACTCGGCCATGATCTTGCCGCCCTGGGCTGCGAGGGAGGGCGGAAGCATCCGCGATCAGCCGTGGCCGACAAGATCGGCGATCATCTATGCGATCACGATCTAGTGCGCAACGCACGCAGGTCGTTGAACTTGTCGGCCAGCGACTTCTCGATCGGCCCGGTGGCAGTGCTGCTCGCCGACATGCGCATGCGGGTGTCGTTCGCCGGGGCAGCCGCCTCGAACAGGGTCGCGTTCGGGTTGGCGCTCTTGAACAGGCCATTGGTGGCCTTAAGGCCAACGAACTGCTTGGCCTGGAGCTGCGACCGCGAGACCTAGCCGATAATAATTCAGCGAGGAGATGCGCGCGGCCGGTCCGGGGCGGCGGTTACCTTCGGCGAGGCCGTGCAGACGGTGCTCGAGGCACCCGCAACCGCCTTGGCCGCAACCGGGAGCGCGGTGACCGCGAAAGCCGCCGACATTTTACCGAACAGAAGTGCGGAGCGTACCCCCCACGTGGCTCTTCAGGATTTCGCTGTACTCCCTCTTTGTCGCTCCTCGGTGCCCGGGGCTCTGCAGCTTGCGAATCAAGTCGCCATTGACGATGCTCGATCGGAGGGCTAATGATCAAATGAACAGATTTGCGCACGCACCTCCCTGTCGGAGAAGTTTGAGCGGGGTACAGCACTTCGACCTAGTCCGAGCAAGGCAAATGGTCCGCGGCCTCGTCTGCCTCCGATGTCCCGGCTCGCCCTGACAGCCAACGCAGGAGCAGATCGCGCAGCTGAAGACGGGTTACCTGGCGGACCCTCTCCGCGAGGGCTTCAGCTCCGTCAAGGCCGAATGCACATCCGTACATCCCGTTGCGGTCGTGCAGAAGACGGTGCGGCGTGGCATCGTGGGCGGGACCTCGCGCCTCTGACGGCCCCGCAGTGGCGGAACCTCTGCCATGAGCAGAAGCAGGCCATGCTGTCGAACGTCTACGGCGCGCAGTTCCCGCTCAGGCAACAGATGGAGCAGAAGATCCTCTCGCAGTTCCACCGGCTACCAGGCTTGCAGAGCTCGTTCGTCGCCTTGGACACAATGCTTGGCGTCGACGACGACCTGACATTCGAGGACATCCTCGGCGGTGCGGGGCCAACGAGCGCTGGTTTGCGGTCATGCGGTCGTTCTCACCCGCTTTGCCGCGCGCAGATCCCGCGAATGCTGAGCAGATGCCGCCGAGCCTTCATTCTGTCATGGAGGCGCACCTTGGCATCAAGGTGCGCCTTCCCGGGCGCTCCGTCCTCATCGCTCCATTTGCTCATCCGCCAGCGCAACAGATGCCGCGGCTTTGCTAGCCCCCGTCTTCCACGCGTCCCGCCCCGCCAGTGGCTCGCCAGGCCACCTGTACATTGCCCCCGAATCTCGCCCGGTATACATCAGTTCTACATTACTATGGGTATTCTGCGCTGCTTGGCGGTCCAGGATCCGCTCTGGGGCTCCAGACCGCTCCGGGCCGCCGGAGCTCGGACTGCATGCGCATGCGGTGCGCCTGGCCATGGCGGACCTGCAGAGGTGCTGCCCCCTCTGCTGTCATACTCAGCGCCGTTGGGAACTCCGGGTGGGGGCGCGGTCGCCGTGCCGACGGGTGGGAGGAGCGAGTGGCAGTGAGTCAGTGGGGCCCCTGGCAGAAAGCAGAGCGGAGGGGAATGGAAAGCAGCTGCAGAGGGCCCAGCCGAGTCCGGCAGTCCGACGGATCCGGTTCAGGCCGGCCGCGGCAGGCTGCCGACCGCATCATCCAGATCTGCAGCTGCCGCAGTGCAGGTGCACCTCGCGCAACAGATGAAGGTGGCCGGCTCGGCGGCCAGGTAGCTACTAGGCTATATATAGTGCTCCCCCGGATCCCGTGCACGTGACATGATCGCGATCGTAATTATAGACGTATATATACGTATAGTGATATCCGATACATATATATAATGCACGTCACGGCGTGAGCTTGAGGCCCGCCTATAGCTAGGCCTATAGCTAGGGCCCCCCGTGGCCACGCACCCCCCCCCCCCCCCCCCCCCCCCCTCCGCCGTCGCACACTGAATCACACTGAGATCCGGTTGATCATGAGCCTCGGATCCGGAGCCCGGCGGCCCGACTTCAATATTAATCACGGTGGCCCTGACTGACAGTGAGTTACTGGAGATCATTTCCCGGGTCCTTTACCGGCCGGGCACCAGCACGGCAGCCTGGCAGCCTGGCAGTGCATCATGCATGGCCTAGCGGCCACACCAGGTGAACTCGAGCACCACTGAAGCCTTGGAATGCACGGCCTTGCTCATGATCAGGGGCTCTTCGCTGAAGGTAAGTGGGGCCTTCGAGGTGTGCTCCGGCAGCACGAGAAGCGTGGTTCTGCCAGGCTGGGCCGCAGCAATGCAACCATCGCTTTAAGAATTTTTCAAAAAGAGGCGACGCGACGGGTCATGCGATTGGGTGGCTGTAGTCCTCGAGGTGTATGTGGATCGCCGAGTGGTCCGCGATGGCGGTGAGGAAGGCCCCTGCCTCGCCCTCCGCGAAAGCGTCCTCCAGGGCGCTGGGGGGCGCGCGTGGGCAGGGGCGGCGGATTGAGGCGAGCTCTTCACAACAGCGGACGCGGACCTTGGGTCAGATACGGCGTGGGGCTCGACGGCCTCCGCCGCGTCGTAAGGGACGACATGAGCATCGATATCCACGAGCTGTGCGGCCCGGCCGGCGTGAGCGGCGCAGGCGGAAGCGGCGCGGGCGGCGCGCCTTGTCGTGCTTGGGGAGCTGCATGCTCTGGTGCGGGGCGAGCTTCTGGCCACGGTACAGCGCCTCCTGCCAGTCGTCCAGCTCCTCGTCCAGCGGCTTCGTCTACCGCCGCGTCGCCCCTCGCGCTCGGCGAAGAGGGGGGGGGGAAGGGGGGGGTTGTGTGTGTGTGGAAGGGAGGGGGGAGAGGGGGGGGTGGCGAATCACGTGTCGGGCGCGAAGCGCACCTCGACCTGTGCCTTGACGCGAGTTGCCGTCACGCCTCTGCGCGGCGGCCGTCAGCCCCACGTCCTCGTTTCGAGGGGAAAGCGTTGGGGCGCGCTTGTATCGCCCGGGGATGGTGAACGTGCACTTGCGGAAGTCTGACGCCGCGCCCTCCGGCTTCACTTTCTTGTACCAGACCTGGAGAGGGGGAGGGAGGGAGGTGGGACGGAGGGGGGCGGCCGGAATGAGGCGAGCTCAAGTGCTGGGGAGAGGAGGGGCGGGCGTGGTGCACCAGGGCCTCGCAGACGGGTATGGTGACGAAGTTGAGGCCGCACGTCTGGAGGTAGTCGGGGAGCCCGTCCGCCATGTTCGCACCGCCGTCCGCGTAGAAGTGCTTCTGCTCGCATGACGGGGAGGGTAAGGGGGCGAGGGAGGGGGATGGGCGGGGCAAGCGGCGGTGTCGGCGGGCCTGCTCGAAGTAAGCGCGCATCGCGTGCCCGCAGTAGTTCAGCTGGAAGCGGTCCGTCGGCATCTTGTACGTGAAGAACCGGAAGTTGCTGCGCCCCGGCGTGAGCTAGGAGGCCGCCGCGGAGACGCGGTGTCGCGGTACCCCTGGATGTCGACCTTGAGCTCCCAGGGGAGGTCGACGTTCCCCTCCGTCACCGTCCACACCACGTCCGCCTTGGAGTAGGGAGGAAGGTTGACGACCTGCGCGCCCCGGGTGAGCCCCGCGTGGCCGCCTGGGCGGCGAGGCGCGCGCCTTGGTGAGCTCCAGCTTCGACGTCGTCTCGACCGTCTGCGCCTTGTCCTCGCTCGTCTTGAACTGCCGGGGACGTCACGAGACCGGGCCGGCGGGCCGGCGGGCGGGCGGGCGGGGTACCGAGAAGTACGCGGAGGCCCGGGAGGTGGCCGAGGCGCCGGTCGCGGGGATCTGGCGCGGGGCTCAGGGGTACAGGCCGCGGGCGGCGGCCGCCGCGGGGCGCGAACCTTCACGTCCGCCACCGCCTCTGTCTTCGTGCCCGTGTCGATGCTGCCGGCGGGGGCGGGTCGGCTCTCCCTTTTCGAAGCGCGGGCGCGGGCGCGGGCTCCGCCTCACCTCTTCGACGATTTGAACGAATCTGCAGCATGTGCGCAAATAGCGCGCGTCGTGCGGCAGCGGGCGGCGGGCGGCGGGGGTACACGCACGCGACTCCTTCACGATGGTCGACTTCGAGATGGTCTCCGTCTGGGGCAGCGGGCTGTCGTTCTCCGCAGCTGCGGCCCGGGCGCGTCGAAGGGGGGAGGATGAGGGGGGGAGGGGGGGAGGGAGGGGGGGGAGGGGGTGGGAGGGGGAAAAATAGGAGACGCACACGCGTGCACGACCTGGCCGGGGCGCCCGCCTGCCGGAAAGAGCGCAGGCCCATTCAGATACAGTACTCGGGGCTTGTGCACGGCGGAGGCGGGGCCGCACTGGGGGGTGCTAGCTTCAGATACTGCGCGAGAGTGTCGTCAGTGCGGCCGGTAGGCGGGGTGGGGAGGGGCCGGGGCCGGACCTTGAACTCGCCCGGCGTGACGGCGAAGTCAGGACTGTTCTCGAGGTCGTTGCCGGCCATCTGGCGGAGCGTCACGCCGCGCGCCTCGCCGAGGGCCGGCGGGGGGGGGGGCGGGGCGGGGTGGAGTTGACCGTGCAATCGAGCTTGAGGGGCAGCTTGTCGCCGCCGAAGCGGGGCGACCCCTGGCACAGCGCCTTCATGTAGCTGCAGACCGCCGGCTCGGCCGCCGCCGCGGGCGGGCGCGGCAGCGGCCGGGACGGCGCACGAGCGGACGGCCTGCGGTATGCTGAGGACCTTCGGGTTGTCCTTGCCCAGCTCCACCTGCACCCCCCGGGTCAGAGCGCCGGTCGAGGGCGGGGACGCCGCCCCGCCGCACCTTGGCCAGGTCGAGATCCCCCTTGAATATGTCCCGGATGAGCGTTTTCACCTCGCCCCCTGCCGTCCGTCGGATTCGGGGGCCTGCGGGGTGCGCGGAGGGCGCGCGGGGCGGTGCTCACTGGAGAACTGGGGCGTTCCCGCTGTGTAAATCTCCCGGCCGTTCGGGAGCTGCCGCGGGACCGACGCAGTCTCCGTGACGGCAGGGCCATCGGGCGGCTTGATCAGGATGGGCGGCGGGGGCGCTGCGCGAAGGTCGCGCTCAGCGGCGCGGCGTGCGAGCGGGGCACGGGCCGAGTACGCGGGGGAGGTGGAGGAGGGGGCGGCGGGGGCGGGGGCGGGGGCGGAGGGATGGGCTTCGGGTGGACCTGCGAGCGGCCCTCAGCAAACAATATGAGCGAGTTGCGTCGAGGGAGGCGACGCACTGGGGGCGGCTGCATCAAAGATAACCGAAGCGCAGGCAGCGATATGCGTCAGAGGGGGCATTGACGGAGCAGCGAGCGCATGGCAGCAGACCGGAGGCGGGCGCGGCTTCGACCGGCCGCCTCCCATCTCAAGCGGCCTGGAGGCCGACCGCCGTCCGCTCTAGCTTTGGCTTGCTTTCGAGCGCTTATGCCAGCCGAACGTACTGGGCGCGAAACAGTGCTGCCTGATTCGGACGCTCAGCGGCTGGACGCTTAGCAAAAAAAACGTCCGTGTTGCGTTTCGCTTGCTCGAATTGCTCAGCTCAGCGATGCCACTGCTGACCTAAGCGGCGCTGGTCGCTCCGGCTGGCTCAGTGGCTCAAGTGGCTGGTCGGCGACGCGCCGCCAACTGGCGCGCCCAACTCGCTGCAGCGCTTCCGCGGCGCTCTAACTCGATCAGCGGTTCGCTAGGAGAAGCCAAGAGCACGCAGGCGTGCCCGGTCGCCGACAGCGGAGTTGTGCAGTGTGCACTGTGCACCGAGGGGGGGATACCGCGTCCGGACCTTTCATCAGCGCCTGCTGTCAGTGTGGCAGTCGGCGGCCGGCCGCAGCTAGCGCCTGCTGTGCACCATGGCCGCGGCCGTTGCACCGACTGCATCAGTTGCACCGGTGACATCAGCTGCTACCTCGACAACGGCAGTTGCAGCGGCAGCTCAGGCGGCCGCGTCTGCCTTCGCATCGCCGAAAGCGCTTCCGCCGGAGCTGTATCTTGGATGCTAGTGCGCCAGATCCTGCATTAGTCACGTGAGATGCGCAGTCACCTCTGACTGCTGTTCGCAGCGCCGACTTCAAGGAGGATCGCGCGGCCCCCTAGTCCGCCCCAGCCTCGGCGCCCTAGTCCTAGCAGCGCTCTAAATCGTACTCGCAAAAAGCCCTTCGCTTACATTGCCGTCGCAGCTATCTCGGCCAGGGGCCACAGATGAACTCTGGGAAGTGTAACGAGCTAGCGAAGTTCCACGGTGTAAGCCCAGTGCCTCCGCTGCGGGCAGACTGAGCTCGCAGCACTGACGCACGCTCCTACAGTTCCGCGTGTTCGGGCTGGAGCAAGGGCAGTACGGGACGCAGTGCTGGGGCACGGTGCGCCTGGTGCTGCCACGCACGGCCCAGATCCATCGTTCTCACGCGCCGCTGCGCGCGTCTACGGCGCGCATGCTCATACTCACGCGCCGCTGCTCCCGTCTAGAACGAGTTGCGGCTCGCCCTGAAGCACAGCCCGGGCGGCGCCCCCGCGGACAAGTGTCCCGCAACGTGCTCGGGAGAGACGACAAAGTGCGGCGGCTTCGGGCATTTGTCCTTGTACAAGACGACCCCTATAGCTCAATATATCGGTGCTTTCCACCCGGCCGGCCCTGTCCCGCCCTGCCCCGCGCTCAGACGCGAGCCGGGTGCAGGCTGCTTTGGAGACTCCCCTGCCGACCCTGCCGCACGCACCCTCGTGAAGACATCGAAGACCATGACCATCTCGAAGTGCTTGGTAAGCCGCCGCTGTGTCCAGTTGGATGCGAGCCTCTGCGTCGTCTGGTGCACGCCCCTCACCTACTCCCCAATCCCTCGGGACAGGCGAATGCAAAAGCAGTGCGTGGTCCTGAGGCTGCCGAGAGCCCCCTTTGCCGGTCGTTGAGCGCCTCTCGGTTTGCAGAAGGGGTTTGTAGCAGGGGATTTCATCTCCTTGAGGGAGGGGAACAAGTGCTACGCCGAAAAGTGATCGGTTTCTCTCGTCGGTTTCTCTCGTCGTTCTTTCTCTGACATAACGCTGCCCACTTCAAGAGCTTGGCCACAAGTAGCGAAGTGAGGATTCCAACCCCCCCCCCCCCCCTTCCCTCCCTCCCCCCCCTTCCCCCCCCTCTCTTTCCCCCTTCTCTTGTCTACTCATGTGCGGCAGGTATGGGGAAAAAGCTGGAACCTGCAAGCTTCCATGCACAGGCGATGATCGGCAAATGTGCGGTGGGAAAGACAATGGCACTGTCTTCAGGATCTGTGCGTGTTTTTGACATCCGAAAAACTGAGTCACGCCCCACTGAGTAACTGCATACATGTACAGTGGCTCTGGACGAAAAGGCCCAGACAGTGGCGGACGCAGAGGGTCAGGCGGAGGTGCAAGAATCCTTCGTTCCCTACTTGAGCGATGTTGGTGACACGAGCACACATTTGGAAGAAATCAACGTTTGTTTTTCCAGCTTGAAGCTTCAATTCTGAGCCACCGTCTGACCTGTTTTCTCTTTCTACGCTGTTCTCAGAGCGAGGTGGACGTGGAGGCGGACAGTCTTGCAGATCAGGAATACTCGGCACTGGTGTCTGCAGAGCGAGAGTCATGGACTTCGGTCTAGCGTTTGGACACATTTGGGCTACAAGTGTGGGATGTACACTGCGACCGCCGTCGCCGCGGGCCCAGCCCACCATGTCAGCAAGCTGGCCGGCCGGCGCCAGGCTCTGCGTTCCCCCGGCTGCAGAGGGAAGTAATGCGCCTTCCCGCGGACACTGGCTACAGGCCCTGAGGTGCCCGCATTGCGGGCGCAGCATCGCATCTTGAAGTGGCGGGGTCGTCTGAGGGCGGTGGCGGAGCCCAACCAAGTCGTAATCGAAATTGAATTCAAAGTCCGACCTTGCCAATTGCATGGAATTTTTGATGTTGCTGTGCAAGGATGGCATATACGTATATGTAGGGGGGTCTAGTCTTGCATTGGGACACATACTAAAACGCAGGTCCGGGCTACAAGTCACTGAGTGTGGGAATGTACACAGCGGCCGCCGCGGCCGCGGGCCCAGCCGCGCCCACCAGCAAGCTGGCCGGCTAGCGCTGGGCCCTGCGTGGCCCCCAAGGAGAGTAATGCGCCTCCCCGCGGACACTCTAGATCTAGCTAGCTATAGCTATAGCTGCAGCAGCAGGTGCCCAAACGTTAACGAGAGAGAGATGAAGCAAAAGACACGCCCGTGGACCAGGGTGAAAAGGTATAGCAGCGCCGCAGAGGCCCCTAAAACGGCGTGGTGCATACGTATACATCGCTCGCGTCTTGTGGCGGCGGGGGGTCGTCTCGGGGCCCGGGCGGCCTTGGGGAAAGGAGAGGCCCTTAGCCTAGTAGGTCTGTACATGTTGCATGCGCATTATTAATTAATATTGGTCACTTGTACTATGGTAACATGTACAAAAGTTTAGAAAGCGAAATTCGTATATCGACCTTGGGGCCAGGAAAGGAGAGGCCCTTAGGTCTGTGCCTGTCCTCTGGCAAACTTCAGAACTTGAAATGAGATTATAGAAAAAAAATTTGGACCTCATTTGAGAGTGTACGTATACCCTTGCTGAGTGGCCCCCCTGTTTCTCTCCCCCTCGCCTGTGTAACCGCGCGCGGTTGCGCGCCCCCGGTTAAAACAAAGAGCAGCCACCCTCACGCCTTGAAGCCCCAAGACCCCAAGGCCACTCCTGCTCCGCAGGGACCCGGGACTCGCTTGTCTAACTATATAATGAAGCCAGAGGAGGTTGTAGCAGGCCTTTCTTTGCTATTGCGAAGTTTCTCATAGTCTGTTCCTTCCTTTAGCAATTGCAAATATATCTCGTTGCAAAGACAAACAGGCTAGCTAAGGGGCAGGGAGGGCCCAGCTGCAGGGGGAGAAGGGCGAGGTTGAGCTGAAGGAGACCTTTTCCTCCTAAGACGTAAAGAGTCTGGCCCACGACGGCGACAGAAAATGCGGTACGGGCATTTGGGGCATCTGTAACCAACAAAAAGGACCAACGATTACACTCCGTGTCAAACTCGGCCACCTGCAACTTTTCCACAGAGTCCGGTCCCTCCCCAGGACAAAGGCCAGGTCGACTGATCAGAATTACGATCAAGTTCTGGCCATGGATAGCTTAAGATCGCGGCAGGTCTTCACGTAGTATTAGCCCGGTTAGCTTAAGATCGCGGCAGGTCTTCGCGGCGATAGCTTAGGTTAGAATAGCCCGTAGTATTATTTTCTTCTTCATCGCGTAGGCCGCCTTCCAAGGATAGGCCTCGCAGACGGGGGTAGCCCGGTTTGCGCCTCGTTCTTCGGGGCTTGCGAGCTTGGCACTGCTCTACTATCCCCCTACGGGCCCGGCATCCCCCGGGTACCAGCACGTAGCATGTGGGCGTGTAGCTACCGTGTAAAGAGCAGGAGAGATCATGATCAGAAAGAAGACTATCAAAAATAAAGAGCCACGTAGTATTGAAAGTAGTTAAGAAATGAATAAAACATATTTAAAAAGATCAGCAGGTATAACTATCGGTACAAGATTACATTGTGCTGATAATTCTGGAGCTAAAGAACTCTTTGTAATTGGAGTTTTGAAACAAGGAGGTCACAAAAAAAGACTAAAAACAGCTTTTCTCATGAAGGGGTACACGGCTCGCAGTTCGTGGTCCCGACCGCAGCTTAAGCTTTGGCATCCCCTCGAGCCCCTCGCCGGCGATTCAGCATCGGCTTTTTGCTTCGCAGCAGACCGGCTTTGCTTCGGCGCGGAGCACTAGAACGACGAGGAGCACGGGGACGAACCACATCTGAAGTTCTTCAGCGGCGCGCGCCGCGTCCGAAGCAGCCATGGCAGGGCCTGACTTTTGCATGGTCCTGCATGCCCTGCTCATCGGCAGCGTGTTCTTCCCTTACAGCCTCGTGCAAGTACCCGTTCCAGCGCACATGCTGCTCGTCAGCTGCGCGTGCATCTACATCGGCGGTGAGCGCCCGCGCACGCGCTCGCACGCGTCCGAACCGATCGCTTGAGCGCGCAGCGCACAAGAGCGTACATGTGCCGGAGGAGCAGAAGGCGGAAAGCGTCGTGCAGGAGTCAGATGCGTACAAGTGCGCATATCCGATCGAATGCGTTGTTGAAGTCTGAGGGAATGCGACCTGTGTGCAGATTCCCCCTCATCGCCTCGTGCGCCCTCTTTGGCCTCTACGTTCTCTTCAAGCTGTTCAGCCCAGACCTGAGTGAGGCTCCGTCCCTCTTCTCACATTGCGCCCCATTGTGTTCCCTGACACCGCGCCTTGCAGTCAATTTGCTGCTCACAGCATACATCATAGTAATTGGTAGGGCCTCGAGCTCGCCACAAGGGTGCGAAATCGCCACTTACGCAGGTCGCAGGGGTCATTGCATTTGCGGGCGCATCAGCCACTGTGTTCGATTACGTGCTTCCGGATGCAGTCTATGAGCGCCGCATCGAGGGCTGCATCCCAATCCCTTTCTGGCGTTCAAAACCAGGCTCATCCGGCATTCAATTCTCCACGACCCCCGGCGACCTGCTGCGATGGATTTTCGCGGTCGCCTTTTCTGCCTGGTGTGTGCCCTTGGAATCAGCAGGTAGAACACTAAGCCACCTCCCAGGTATGTTGCAAAGAAGCACTGGACTGCCAACAACCTCTTTGGGTGCAGCTGCTCATCTCTTGCCTTCTCTCTCTCCTCTTGACGTCTCGGCTTTCCAGGATGGCCTTCTGCATACAAGGCATCGAAATGATCTCGCTCGGCTCCTTCAAAGTATTCACTTCCCGCTCGCTTACAGCTGCTATCAGTGCCTCATATACATGCAGGTCGGTCTCATCCTCCTCTGCGGCCTGGTATGCCAGCAAACTGCATTTGCCGAATTCTCCTGAGCGGCACTCACAGTTCTTCTATGACATCTTCTGGGTTTTCGGCACGGATGTCATGGTAAACATCTTTTTCCGTCTTCTTGTTTCCAGCCGAGAGTAGATGAGCCATGAGCAGGTCACTGTGGCCAAGAAGTTTGATGCCCCGATCAAGTTCCTCTTCCCCCGTGATCTGCTTGCCGCCCCTCCTCAGGTCCGTCACCCTGTCTTTTCTCTTTGCTGCCGTGTGTGCTTTTTGAGCGCCTTGTTGCAGTTCAATATGCTGGGCCTCGGGGATGTCGTGATTCCAGGTCCGTGCCCGACCGCTTCCTATTCCCCATTCTCTGACTGCTGCTGCAGGCGTTTTCATTGCCTTGCTGCTCCGGATGGACGTGCACCGCGCACTCGCAAAGCCCCGTGGAGGTGCCAAGGACAAGACAAAGGACGAGAACGAAAAATCGAAGGACAAGTTGAAGGACAAGTCAAAGGAGTCATTGAAGGATGAGGTGCTGTGCTTTTCACTGAAAAGCTGTCTCCTTTTGACCGCTCTCTGAAGGCCGCGAGCCATATATCGGCATTGGGCCCTTCTCTGAATGGCCTGCCAAAGCCGTAAGCTCGCTGGGCTTATGTATGGTTCCTGCCCCGCAATCCCGACTCGCTTCCAAGGTACTTCTATACGGTCTTTGGAGGATATGTTGCTGGACTCGTTGCAACAGTCGCCATCATGAACTTTTTTAAGGCTGCCCAGGTGCCCCCAACTTTTTTAAGGCTGCCTGAACTTTTTTCATTTTTTACCCGTAATCATTCACTCAACACATTCCTCTCAGCCTGCCCTCCTCTACCTGGTTCCTTGCTGCCTTGGATCGGTCCTGCTTCTGGCTGCCATCCGAGGCGAACTGAATGCCGTCCTCTCGTATTCTGACATGGATGACGGCTCACCGGCCAAGGGCTCCGAGTAGGTTGCTGGATTTGCATATTTTTATTGTCTCCAGAACATTAGTTCTCGACAGTTTCGCCTGGGGGCTGGCCAGGCCAGTACATTAGTTCTGGACAGTTTTGCCTGGGGGCTCATCTGTGGCCAGTACTAGTTGAAGGAATGCGAAGCAGTTGACGTCGACACGTACTGTATAGTAGCAAGCCCGGGCTACAAGCGTGGGATGTGCACTGCGGTTTGTGGAGTGAACTGTCAACTCGTTTTAGGGGTACAACCTAGGGGGCGTGCGAAGCTTTACGCCGGCGCATGGCGAGGGTCCTGCTGGTCACTGCAGCTGACGGCAGCGCCTCGGCCGGGCCGTCCCTGCGCGAGCCAGTGTGTGCTGCCATTGATTCGGGAGCCTCCCTCTCTATGGTAAACTTCGACGCCGGCCTCGTCGCGGATCAGCTCAAGCGCGAGGATTACGAAATTCTCGTGCTTGATGCGCGGGCTGCAAGCCTCGCTGAAGTGAAGCAAACGCTGGTGCTAGCGTATGATCTTACGTACGCCTGGTTTCTTGGCGTGACGCGCGCCCCCACAGGAGGAGGCGAAGCATCGGAGTAACGAGCGGACACTGTGCATTACATACGACCCCTCGGAAGCCTCTCGCGATGCGGTTTCTCGCACAGTGTTGTCGCGGGCCGTACGTCTCTCCAGCGCTCAGCGGCCACCGCGCGTCGGCCCCCACCGGGGCGGCTCCGGCCGGCCCCGCCGCACCTGTGGGTCTTGATCTGGTCCACCGCAGGGCTCGCACGTGTACACACACGATATCGGTGCAGGGATTTGTTTTTCGTGTATTTCGATTCTTGTATTTTTTGAGCCTTTCCAGACGTGCTGTGCGCTGCTCTCAAGCGCGCCACGGACTCTCTTCGAGGCGCCGGTCAGCAATTCGACGATCTCGAATGCCTTTCACTGACGCGCACATAGAAAATTCGGCAAGTTCTTCAAGGAACCCGTTTCGCAGTCGGAACGACAAGACCTTTCGCTGCCCAGACTGCGGACGTCAAGGAATGTCCGAGGATCAACTTTGGCACCATATGCCGCTTTTTCACGGTGCCCATTCTTCTTCCCTCCCGTCTTGCTGTCCTTGAGAATTCAACCTCTGCTGTCCCCAGGCAAGGACAAGAACATATCTGCGAAATGCCCGATTTGCTCAAGGGAGCAGAAGGTCAGCTCTTCCGCCAGAGCTTTTCGAAGAAAGAGAAGCCATGCCTTGACCCCCCCCCCCCCCCAACAGAACTTTGCCGTGCACTTGCACGAGTCACATGGGCCAATCGGGAGAGGAGAAATTCGTGGTGATGGAGACAGAGGCACTGAACTCTACGGTTGGCATTCTGAACGATTTAGGTTTTTCTACGATGACCTTTTTGCAGTGTTTGCTTTGATGGTCTGCCGACGAAAAGATGGAAAGTTCCTGCTCGTCCATGAAGTTGCTGATTGGGGATGGTGGTATGTCCCGTGCAGGCCAAAAATCTGCTTGGCACTCAAGTTTGTGGCAGGCTTCCTGGTGGGCACGTTGATGCAGGCGAACAGCCACTCGCAGCATGCATTCGGGAGACACGCGAGGAGGCGAATGTGGATGTCCGACCAACAGGGATTTTGAGAGTAGAATTCTCACCACATCGGGTGCGTTCTATCGACAGTGTTTAGCACCTGATTTCTGATGTTTGAACAGGGACACTGCAGAATGAGAGTAATTTTTTGTGGCGAGCCCGTTGATCAAGATGCGAGTCCCAAGCAAATCCCAGACTTTGAAAGCATCGGGGCTGCTTGGGTTGATGTTGAACAGGTTTCCTATCCACTCACTCAACGTGTACTTCAGAGTATGTGACATGTTTCGACTTTCAGATCGATTCACTGCCTTTACGTGGAGAGGAACCCCGAGTCTGGTGCAATTACGTAGCGAAGGTGTGCACGATAGAGTGTTGAGCGATGAAGTATTAACTGCCATGGCAGGGTGGTCCGATCTATCCACTCTCTATCCTGACGTCTGAAGGTGCACCGGTGGGTGCCGAGTTCTGCAGACCCATGAAATCGAGTAGCTAGCACAAGACTGTTCAAATGTCGTTCTGGCCAGAAACAGGGGACAACAGTGTTGGGATGTGAGCGAGAGGAAGTGGATGACACAACACTAGGCATGTGAACGAGAGGGGGGTGTGGTAACAGGGAGGGTCGTCAAGATTGGGGGTTTGAAGGCTAGTGTCCAGAGTGGTGGAAAGAAGCTGTGATGGGAAAGAGGCTACAACCCAAGCTGCACTGTTGCCACAGGGCGGGGCGCTGCTCGGCTGCCTTGCGAAACACGAGATGATGCAGATTGCCGCGAGCCTGCTGAGCCACGAGATCCAGCACTGCCCAAGGAGCGAACAGAGCCAGGTGTCCCAGGACGATCGCCTGCTACTGAAGGTGGCCGTGAGGGTGGCTTGATGCCATGCTCCGCACATGCCAGCTCGAATGAGCTTGCCACATCTGGATAGTCATTCGACAATTGCGAAAGCGCGTAGAGAATTTGCTTCGACGTCAGCTTCATCTCCTGCAGGCGGATGTCCACCTCCACTGGAAGCTGCTGCGACTCCGACACCCCTGACCCTTTCCGCAGTTCTCGTGTCAACCGCTGAAGTGTGCGTGATGCACGATCCCTCTTCTCCATCTGCTCAGCAATCTGCGAGATTGTCGTCAGATCCCAAATGAGCGGGAAGCTAGCACCCATGCAACAGCAATACCTCGCGTTCAAGCTGGGTACGGCGAGCATCTGCTTCAGCGACACGCTGGCGGAGTCCACCCTCCTCTCGCGCAAGGTTCTGAAGCCTGCTGTCTAGAGCTCCAACATCCTGCTCAAGAGCCTCCTGCTCACGTCTCCGGTACTTCGCTGTCCGCACGACCTTGTCATATTGTTCTTCCAGCTGTTGCTTTTCAGTGAAGGACTCGTCGCTTGTTCCTGCCCTCTGGAAGCTTGTCCTATAGCTGCACGCAGCAACCATAAGGGCATTGCAAGGGAGCAGAAAACCATGCGATCGCACTCAGTGTTGGCCACCACAAGCTTGTCCAGCGTACTCTGCAGAGCTTTCACCTCGCGCTCCAGCTTTCGGATTTTCCCATCAAGCTCATCTCCCTCCCTGCACAACGTCAAGGGGCAGTCAGCCAAAAGTTTTGCATTGATGGCATATCGATGCAAGGCATGCCGTTGCAGTTCTTCCCGTTCTTGGGCAGCTTTGATCACATAATACGCTTGTGTCCTCTCTCCTTCACCCTCCTCTTGCGGAATTCTTGATAGCATGATTTCATACTTCTTCTCCAGCTTGTCAACCTGGTCCGCCCCATCCTATCAGAGGCGTATTGCATGCGGAGCAGTAAAAAGGGATCTCACTCTCATGCTTTTTTCGTTGAGCTCCATCTGGCAGCGATGACGCTCGTCCTCTGCCAATCGCTAAACATGCGGATAGGTTAGAAGGCATAAGCACGCGACTGCTGAAGTAAATGGCGCGCACAAGCTCCATCTTCAGTTGGTCGAGCAGAATACGAACTTCCTTTTCACGCTGCTCCATGGACTGCTGCAGCTGGAACTTGCGGTTTTCAAGCCCGTAAACCTCATCTGCACGCAAGGCCAGCTGCTCCCGCAAGCGTTTGACATCAAGCTTGAGCACGTCATGCTGAACCTGTTACGGAACGACTTTTAGAATCGCTCCTCCCCTTCTGACAGTAGGTAAGTCGTACCATGACGTCCTCCTTCGAGCGGATGGTCTGCTTGAGCTTCCGGCCAAGGGTTTCATTCTACTCCGCTAATCAGCGCATGGAAGAGTTCATTTGTGCAACAAATGCTGACCTGCAAGTTGAGATCCGCAATTTTCTCCTGAAGAGTACTACGATCACGTGCTTGCTCCGCAACTTTACGGCGTGCTGCACGCAGCTCATCGGCCAGCCTCTTTGACTGCTGCACCAGCATTGTGTACTGTGTTCCCCATATTAGCACAGTTAAAAGGTCTTGTTAGTTCGAATTGTACCTGAGCAGACTGTTCATCCAACTGCTTCTGCAGTTCAGCTATCCTTGCGTTCAGAGCCTTCTTCTCTTCGTCTGTCCGCTCACCACCAGCACGTGCCACCTGGAAGTGTGTCAGGAAATCGGGGCACAAAACAGCTACTCTGCAAACCTTCCGCTCAAGCTGCTGAATTTGGAACTCCGCATTGTAAATCAGCTCTGCGTGTGTACTAACAGTGATTACGTGTGTGCATAGAGCGACGAGCACTTCGCACCTTGCTGCTTCAAGGTCTCCTGATCCAAGCGGTGAATTTTCAATTGGAGGTTCTTGTTGGCAGTCTGGGCTCCACTAATTTCGGCAATCAGGTTCGCCTCCTCCTGGCGCAGCTTAAAAAGCTCTTGAGACTGCTTGAACATGTTCTCCTTCAGCTCATTCAGCTCTTTTTCAACGGCCTTCAGCCTTAACTCCTCAGCCCTGTGCATCTCATCCACCTGATACATATAAAAGTCAACGCATGCAGGGTGTACCAGAACCACTGACTTGCCTCTTTACTGCGCTGCTCCAATGATGATGCTGCTGAAATCTCACCCTCCAGCCGCTGCTTTGTATACGTGAGACTCTTCTGGCCCTTCTCGAGTCTGTGCACGCATGAAATTTGTGAAAGCGATATGCAAAACAACGTCATGCGGACCTCCGCTTCTTGTCTTCCAACTCTTGCCTAAGAAGGACAACTTCTGCTCTTTTTCCAGCCAAGTCTGTTGCAACCTAATCGCGGCACAATTTAAACAGTGCGAAAAACAGAGCAGTCTTTCCTTATCAAGGATAAAGATCACCTTGGCGAGTGTGTTCTTTACGACTTCGACCTCATCTTGGAATGTGACCAGAGCCTGCTGGTCCCCAACCAGCTGTAGGCGCATTTTCGCGAGGTTGCGCTCCTGAACCTGAACGACATGTGTTATTCGTTCGTTGCTGCAAGAAATGCTGGTCGTTCTAAACGTTCCCGTTTGCAATTGTGCACCTGTATCTTGCTTTCCTCTTCCCGATTGTTAGCCTTCATCGTCTCCAGGAAGTTGCTCTTCTCGGTGAGGACGTCTTGCCGTTTTTTTAGCTCCATCTGCAGAGCAGAATATCGAAATCCAGTCCTCATGCCAAGTCAAGGACTATACTGAGCGTTCACCTTGCCATCAGCGTAGTGTTCGCCAGCAACGCGGATCGCTTCATCACGCTTCTGCATAGCATTAATGGCCTCCTCCCACTGCGTTACAAGCTCCTGCCGCTCATGGTGCAGCTGGCGGAAATCTTCAGCCGTCTTGTCCAGCTCTATTTGTGCTGCTTGCGTTTCGGTGACCTGTTTGCCAGATTAGAGCGAGAAACTGGCGCAAGCAGATCAGCTCACCTCAGATTCCAGTTCTCGTTTCTTAGTTTGAACCTCCTTCGCAAGCTTCTCGATTTGAAGGTTCAGCTCCTTGAGCTTGAGCTCGTCTGCTCTCATATATCTGCAGCACTGAACTTAGAAACGGATGGCTATGGCGTAGTGCTGCGCGCACTTCTGCAGAGCTAAATTATCGTCTTCCTTCTGGCGAGCAGCAAGAGCCCACTGCTCAATCTCTTCTTGATTCCAGTTCATAAGCAGCTTGAATTGATCCATCTTCTCGTTGCCACGAAAGATAGCATTTTGGACGATATTCAGCTGCAGCCGTAACGATGCGGCGTCAGGTATTTTAAATGGAAATTTCAGCCGGCATAGCGCGCACCTGGTCCTGCAGCTCGGTTGCACGCTTCGTCAGTTTGACTATATCCGACTTGACCCGCCCCGTCTCGCGCTCGGCTAGCTGCTTCAAGTGATCTTCCGTTTCGATCTCCTTGTTCTTTGCGTCGACGAGCCTCTGCGTGTTCAGCAGCTCCATCTGCACGTTCTTGAGGTGCTCCTCCATGACGCGCACGCGCTCCGCGTTTGCATCTTGCTCCACATCCACCATAGAGATCCTCTTCTCTGCATCTTTGATCTGCGGGCAAGTACGTGTTAGCTGAGGCGCCCTGACTGCGAGACGAGCCTGGCACAGACTGCATGAACAGCGCAAGAGCCCGTAAAGCTTAGCTTGACTGACGACAGTATGCTACAGCTATCAGCGGTGCCCCAGGCGCGTTGCCTCCGGCGGAGGGCGCGGCGCATCGGGAGCGTTCGCAGGGGGCACCGCACCTCGAAATGAAGCTTTTTGTTAGCTGAGTTGGCAAACGGGGGCAAGAAATCGGCCCCAGAGACGGGCTCCGCCATCTTTGCAAGTTTAGGCTGCCTTCCGGGGTACGCCGTGAAGAAAATTGAATTTGATGGAGGGCCCTAGCGGTGCGCGCTTCCGTCTTCTGCGGTCGATGCGTTGTATAGCGCGTTTAGATCGCGGCAGCGCAGGGAACAGCCAGTACTCTGCGAGCACCTACGCGGACGAGGGCGGTGAGCGGCCAGCGCGCTGGCGGAGGCAGGGAGTGCCGCTGCAATACTCATCTGCGCGCAGACACATACATACGAAGCGCTGGGTCCGATGTTGGGAGCCAGCTGTCTCAGCGAGAGGTGGAGCTCAGGCGAGCCCTCACGGCTCGTTTTGTCGACGACGCACGCTTACACAGATGCTCAGGCGCCTCAATGAGCAACTGGAAGCCAAGAAGCAGAGTGCGATGCGGCAAGCTGAGGCAGCGCTGGTTCGTGCTCGGCAAACTTGCCGAGCCCTCCACAGCTAATCTCTTTGACGGCAGCGTGACCAGGAAGAAAAACTTGCTCGCGGCGCAACGCCGCAGGGGCCAATGCGGTGTTCGGTTTTGTGTTTATGCTGAGTGTGGAGGCCGTAGACTCACGCCTGCTTCGACCCAGGCCGATGTCCGCAGCTTCCTCTGCGGATGCACCGCCTTCACCGATTCGCGTTGCTGCACCACGACCGGTACTAGCCGGTCGGCTTTCTGATCATCTCCAATCAACATTTATTTGTTTCTTGCAGGGCTCGTCATCCAGACCGCCAACGAGCTCCACAGCAAGGTGTGATTCTCTCTTCGCTGAGGCGATGAAAGGCTTAATGCTTGCATCGATTGAAAGGCCACGATCTGGCCGGGAGCGAGATGTGATGGCATCTGTCCTAGCATCGGCTTCAACTGAATTCGAGCCACAGCCCAGGTGAGGCGACTTTTTGACTTGTGTTGTAAATGCCTCGCCAACTTTTGGTGCAGAGGATCTTCGCCATTGCGTGATGCAGCAGCTGATGTAGACTCCGACGGACTGGGCCCAGGTGAGACTGATGGTATGAATGCCAGGTTTCCCTTCAAACCAATTTTGCAGAGGCGGCCGTGCGTCTTCTAAAGGCGAAGGTGGCAGTTCTCCAGCAGGAGCTTGACAGAGGTATTTACTCTGCTCTGCGGCGGTATCTCTCCCTAGTTCTGCTCATACTGTTTTCCGTGACAGCACTTTCGGAGATAAAACAGAGGGTGCTTCCGCTTACTTTTGTGTCATCTTCTTGCTGACAAACCTCAACAGGACGCCACTTTTGCGGAGACTAGCAAGACTCTCGCTGAGATTGCCGAGGTAGAGTTCTAATCTCTAACATTTCGAAAGGTTTGCAAATCTTAATCTCCCAACAGGAGCGGCAAAAGCTTCTGAAGGCGAATGCAGCTCTGGAGGTTTGAGCACGTTGCCTGTTTCGCTGTCACGAAATTCTCACCTGTAAGCGACCTGCAGGCAGTTGCAGAAAAATCAAAACGAGCAGCTGAGGAAGCTCAAAAGAAGAATGAGCTCCTTGAGCGGCAACTTATGGTGACGAAAAAGGTGAGTAGCAAAAAAAGTGATTTCTATGTATTTCTATGTAGTGTAGTGACTTTTTCGAACCGTATCAAGGATCTGGATACGGCACAGCGCATTCAAAAGACGCTAGAGAGCGAGTCTGGAAACCGAGAAGTTCGGTGCGAGTCCTCTTTAAGTGCAGCATTGTGAGAATTTATTTTTGCACCTGCAGGTTAAACCGTGCACTTGAAGATGTGGAGAAGCTGAAGGGGCAGCTGAAAGAAGCCCGTTCACAGGGAAGAGAAACGTCCGATTCTGTCAGGTCTGTAGCATCGTATGTGCAGCGCTAGCGCCCCGGGTGATTGAGAGCCACTGCAGAAAAGCTCTGGAAAAGGCACAACAAGATGCTAAACGACTTGAACGCCAAAAGGTGATTCCATTGTTGCAAATACATATACCGTCCTGCATTGATACCTTTGCAACAGGCGGAGCTGCTTCTTGCTTTCAAAAAGCAGTTGAAACTGATTGATGTACTCAAGCGCCAGAAGGTACGAGGTTGCCCCTCCCAACGGATAGCTATACTGGTAGCAGCATCAGCCAATGTTGGCAGGTTCATATTGAGGCGGCGCGACTTCTTGCATTCACCGAGGAGGAGTTCACCCGCACCCTGGAGCTTGGAGAGCGCATGTAGTGGTAGCCCCCCACAGGCCTGCAGCCACACGTGCATCTACCAAATCCCCAGTCTTTGTCTCTTCACCCCCTTGCCCCCTGGAGCCGGTCGTGTAACCCTTCTCATGTAGCCTCAGTCAGTCTCCAAGTGCACCGCATGCATGCCCCAGCCTCGACCTATGTCCCTCCCCTCCCCCCTGCTCGTGTACCCCTCGAGCTCTTCGAGCCTAGTTCGAGGTTCGAGTTTCGAGGTTGGGGGTTCCTTGGCCTAACCCAGGGAGGGATTGAAGCGTAAATTGAACGGAGCACGCTGAGCGACACCGATAAGCACACTATCGCAAGGTGCAAGCGATGGCACAGGCGGAGGCACCAGCGTCGCCAACGCCGCGGCGCAACAGCATCGACGCGACCGCGTTCTGCGACTCGCCGCGAGATGGGTCCCCTCGCGTGCGCCAGCCGGACGCTTCGAGCCTGCTCCTGCTGCAAAAGGTGTAGGAGCGCTGGCGCTGTAGCCACAATGCGGCGCGCTGACAGCGCATTGAATTCGAACAGGTCAAGTCGCTCGCTGAAGACAAGCGTCAGCTCGAGGAGCGCGTCAGGCAATTGCAGTTGGAGTACGTTCGCGCGCGCACATGCGCTGCGGCGCGCGTGTTGACCGGACGTACGGCATCAGATTAGAGAAGACTCGCGAAAACCAAATTCAAAACTTTGCAAGGATTGAAACCGCAGCGGCGCAGCGACAGGAACTATTGGAAATTCAAACTGAAGTGCGTCGCTGCCCTGGCCTGCGAAGCGCCTGTAATAAAAATACACAGCTGAGGGCCGCTCTTGACTCGGAGCATGAGCGGATTGAGCGCCGGGCTGGAACCCTTCAACAAGAGATTTCGGCACTCAAGGAATCCGAGGCGCGCAGCGAGACTCGCATAATTGCATTCAAGCAGGCCAATGCGGCCCTGGAGCGGGCTCTGACCGCAATGGGGCAAGACTTAGCCACCGCGCATGCTCGCATTTCGGAGCTCGAGAACAAGGCTGTTTCCGGATCAGAAGATGAAGTTGCCCGCATGCGAGATTGCAGGGCATCGATTGAGGAGTCAAGAGCCTCTACACGACTAGCCAGGCTTTCCAAGGAAAGAGACACTTTAAGAGTTCTCATTCAGAAAACAAAGGATTCCATCTCTGAGGTGCTGCTGCTATTTTCTCTTTCTCACACCTTCTCACACTGTCGCCTTCTTGCTCGTGAAGGTCTCCGCATCAGATGGGCAGAAGACGCAGCTGCAGGTTCTTTAAATTTCTGTTTTCTGAATGCGCTCATTCTCTCTGACAGCGCCTCCCTGCAGGAGAATATTTGTGCTCTGCTGGAGGTCGTATGCAGTTTGCTTCCACCGGTTCCTGCTGCTTAGAGGCGCGGATGATTGCAATCGTTTTGGACATAGTCATGGCTTAATCCATCAGACAAATAAATGTCTTATTTCATTGATGTCAGCTTGCAATTTGACTGGCAGTGAGGAATGCTGCGCGCTCACAGCGCATTGAAATTGAATTCGAACAGTTGAACAAACGCAAGCCGCCCACCTTGAAATCGCATTAAAATCGAGTGCGCATGCAGAGGAGCATGCCACAGTGCATGACACAGTGCACGCAGCGATGCACATGCAATACGTTCCTCTGTGTGACACAGATCAATACATTACTCTGCGGCCTTCTCATCGAGCTCAGGGGAGCCGCCTGTGACGGCTGCTTGTGCAGCCCGCTTGGCCGCGACCACAGCTGGGTCCAGCGGGAGCCAGTAGATGTGAGGTCGTGTGCGCGTCTTGCGGAACAGCTCGTCCAGCGACCGTGGCCCTGCAGCTTCCTCGCGCTGCAGCAGCTCAGCAGCGGGAAAGGTGAACGCACACGTGGGTGGCGCGTACCTCGCGATGGCGCGCCCCTTGATCGTGTGTGGCTTTGGCAGCGGCTGGGCCCCCATCCCTCTCCCGGCGAGCCCCCTCCTGGGGACGCACGGAAGCGGCAGCAGCGGCCGCTGCTGCCGCGACGCCGCCCTGCGGCCCGCGGCGTGTAGGGGCGCTGCTAGCCGATGCCTGGCTCCCTTCGATGGCGCGCTGCATCTGCACAGGGCTTCAGGCTCGGGATGTTCTTGGACGCGAGCGGTGCACCTCTGCTTCTGTGAAGAACTCCACGTGCAGCTTCTGCCCTGTCCTCGGGGGCCACAGGAGATTGTAGAGCCCCTCGCGGCACGCGGCGCCCTCCTCTGCGCTCTCAAACTGCCGAAAGGGATGAGGGGCAAGCAGGCCGTGCTGGCCTGCCTGGGGTGGCGCACCGTTGCGAAGCACTTGGACTTGATCGAGTCGAGCCATACGTTCTGCACCTTTCCAAAGCCCGAGAGGAGCTCACGGAGCTGAGTACGGGATCAGCGATGAGAGGGCGCGCTAATACGGAGGGCAGCTGGGCGCGCCGAAGGCTCGGTGAAAGGCCTCTTGAGGTGCGAGATGAGCACGATCTCAGTCGGGGGCTTGCGCGATGCCGGCACTGCGCTGCCAGTGAGCTCGCGGCGGGAGGAGCGAGTGGCGGGCGGCAGCACCGAGTCTCTCATCGCGCGGCGTCCCTCCGGCACTCGGGGCGGCTGGTGCGGCGGGTGGAGAGCGGCGGGCGCGGGCCGACGACGGGGTGGGGGCCGAGGAGGGCTCCTCGCCCGTCGGGATGGCGGGCGGCGAGGTGCTGATGGGGGCGGGCCGTGCGGCCTCCTTGAACACGATCGGCTCGATCGCCTGCTTCGGCCGCGGGGGCGGCGAGCGCCCCTCCGCCGGCGCCGCTCCGGTCGCCTCGCCCTGGGATGTCCCACCCCTCCCCTGCGACACAATCTTCGCCTTGCGTCGCTGGAATGTCGCTGCCGAAGATTCCGAGGACGCTGGCTTCGCGTTCGCTGCATCCGCTTGCCCGGGCGTTCCGCTGGATGTCGTGGAGGCCGGCTGCGACGGCGCTGGTTTCGTGTCCGCAGCAGGCGCTGGCTTCGCGTCAGGCGCAGCCGCTTGCCCGGGCGTTTCGCTTGGCGTCATTGAGGCCGGCTCAGCGCCTTTGGCTTCACCCTCCGGAGCCTTCGCCTTCTCGGGCTTCGATTCACTAGCCGCCTTTGCGGGTGCTTCCTTAGCCTGCGGCTCGGGGGTCTGCTCCACGCTCTTGCGCTTCGCGGACTTCCTCGCGGGCGAAGCTCCCGCTGCCGCGGGGGGCGCTTGCGGCGCAGCGGCGGGTGCCAGCGGCTGAGGCACGCTCGCAGCATTCGCTTCAGTCTTCTCAATCTCCATCGCGCTCGCCGGCGGGGCCGCGGGGGGTGCCTCTCCTGCACAAGGGTGGAACCGCGCCCCTCATCTTATTGTGTGCAAGCTACGCACCGTCTGCACTCAGTTTCTGCTTCTTGGGGGCTGAAACTGTAACCTCCGGAGCATCCGCGCCCTGCCAAGCTTGATCAGACCGGGCGGCGTATGCGAACGAGCTGCAGCCAGCCTACCCCAATGTCTGCTGGCTGCTGCGCGGCCGTGTTCGACGACGCAGATGGCTTGGCAGCGGCTTGCGCGGGCGGCTTCTCTGCAGGCGCTGCCGCAGGCTCCGCAGCCGGTGCCGGCTTCTCCGGCGCGGCGGGGGCGGCCTCGGAAACGCTTTCAGACGCGGAAGCCTCTTGCAGCGCAAAGAACTCCACCAAGCGTTTGACCAAGATGGCTTTGATGCCGTCGGTCGGCAGACCTGGTTCGATGCATCGATCAGACATCGAAGGCGGACGTTCGCGCGCGACGATCTTATCGATTCGCATACCGTGCTTCTTTAACTCATCCCGCAGCTCCGCCACCTTGAGCTTATTTGCGGCCTTCTCGTCCATCATTTCCGTCCTAGCTCCGAGGCTCTTGCGCTTGGCCGCGGTGCGTGGGCCCGGTCGTTGCCGCTCAAGCCAGGACTGACAAGCCCGGTGGCTGAAAAGGGGGGGGGGGGGGGGGGGCAGAAAGGGGGGGGTAGCGCAGCTCGAGCAATCGCTGGCGCCGGCGCTAGCGCTAGCGCTCCGCATGTACTGGTACATGTACAACGTAAATGTAGGACGCTGTTAGCGCGAGCGCTAGCGCTAGCGCAGCCGCGCACGCCCTAGGCCTGGAGCCCTAGGCCTGCAGCTGAGCGTGCATGCTTGAATTTCGCACGAAATTGCACTAGTACAATGACCCTCCACGTGCACATACTGGCGCCGGGGGAGCGGCCGGAGGGCCGGGGTATTGCAAGGACTTTGCAAGCGCGGTCACCAGGTCCGCTCACTTCTTGACGATCTGCACGACATCCTCGTCGCAAAGGACGTGGTCCCTGCCGACCTGCACAGGCGCGGAGGGTCAGCAAAAGCCACCAAAGAAAACCCACACAAGGGACACCTTCTGGGGGTTGTGCTTGACGGAAGAGCCCCAGACCCAGGCGCTGGAAGGGCGTTTGTGGTAGACGAAGGCGAGGGGCGGCGAGCTGCGCCGGGCACGCACTACTTGAACTGCTTCATGAGGGTGCGGTGGATGCGGTTGCAGAAGTCCTCCACCGTTGGCTGCCCGGGCGCGACCATCAGACTGCGAAGGGAGAGAAGGCGGAGAGGGGCGGCGCACGTCCACGGTTCGCAGGACTACGGGCATCTCGTAGTCGGGGATCTGCGCACGAGCGCTCAGGGCGGTGCCGCCCAAGCGCGGGCTTGGGGCCTGGCCTGGCCGCGGGGCTTCGTGTAGATGCGGATGAGGGCGAGGTACTCCCAGCACTTGGCCAGCTGCGCGCCGCCCGCCTCAGGCAGGAGGGCGCCCCTCGGGCTGCTCCGCCGGGGCGGGGGCGCACGAGGGCGTCGAGGTTCCATTCGTGGTGGCCCGAGATGGGGACGTAGTGGGGGATCTGCGGGGGCCGTCAGGCGCGACGCGGGTCGGCCTGGCGCGCGGCCCCCCGCACCTTGTCCAGGACGTCCAGCTCTTCGATCGTGATCTGGCGGAGAGGTTGGCACGCCCCAGGGGGCGCAAGAGCGCGGCCGCGCCGCACCTGGTCGATCTTGTTCAGGGCGTACACGCAGGGTATGTAGACGCTGCGGGACCGGTAAGAGCCAAGTGGTCGCCGGGTCTTCAATTGAGACGAAGAATGCACCGGTTGCCCTCGATGACATCGATGAGGTCGTCGGCGGTGGCGTCGCAGCGGAGGGTCACCTGCCGAGGCGGCGCCGGTCGGCGGCGCCGGCGCGCTCGAGTTCGATGCCGCGCGAGGCCGGCGCACGTCGGCGTTGTGGATGCGGTACTCGGAGAGGATGGCCTTGACGGTGTTGAGGTCCAGGTGGGTCGTCGGCAGCGTCGTCATAAAGTTAATCCCGCCCCGCTCTTTCCGCTTGAAGGCTGCCTCCCCCGCGTCGGCGCCGGCACGCTCGTGCCAGGCGAGGGGATTTGCGCACTGATGTTCGGCGGCTGCTTGTTCAGGCGGATGCCGAACCCCTCCAGCTCGCGCTGCGGCAGACCGGTCAGCCGCGGCGCTCGGCGGTGAACGATCCGCGACCCCGCCCGCCTCACCTCGATGATCCGCTTGTGTCCGAGGGGCTTCAGCGCGTCGAGCACGATAATAATGAGGTTGCACGTCCGCGCTGTCGAAATGACCTGAAGGCGGCCGCCGATCGCACAACATCCAAGGACTGCTGCACGGCGGCGGCGCTCCGCACCTGCCGACCGCGACCCTTGCCGTCCTTGGCGCCCTCAATGATACCTGCGGCCCTTCGTCCTCGCAACGGCGCGCGCGGCGCGGCGCGAGCGCACCAGGAAGATCCAGAAGCTGCAGCCGCGCGCCCTTGTAGGCGATGGTGCCCTAGGAGAACCTCAGCGCGGAGCCACACACTTCAAAACGAGCAGGCGCACCGGAATGCATGTGAGGGTGGTGAATTCGTACGCTGCGACCTGGGGGCAGCGGCGTGGGAGGTAGTGGAGGGGACACTGTGCATCACCGGACCTCGGAATGCGTGCCGGTCAGCTTGCACAGCAGAGTCGACTTGCCGACCGAGGGGAAGCCCACAAGCCCGATGCGAGAATCGCCGCTCTTCGTGACATCGAAGCCTGAGCGGTGGTGAGCACGGCGACACACTGCGAGCGCCGGCGGCGCGCGCCTTCGCCTCCAGCGCCGCCGCCGCCGCCGCCAGAAGGCTCGAGCAGCTCTCGCCGCAGCTTCGCGAGCTTCGCTTTGAGCTGCCCTAGATGGAACGCAGTCGCCTTGTTCTTCTGCGTCCTGTTCATCTGCGAGGCGATCGACGTCAAGCACGGAATCAGGTCTTCGTTTTTGCTGAGCGCCGGCGCCAGTCGGTGGAGCGGGTGAGTCCTGACCTCTGCGCAGCAGATTCATCGTGAGAAACGCGCGGCGCCGCGCTTCGGAACAACTCTAGGCACCTTCTTCAATCTCTTTGATCTGATTCGCGCCGAGAGCGCCGCGCGGGTTGCATCAGTGCAAGAGCGGTGGCGGACGGAGGCAGCGCGGCGGCGTGCACCTTCTGAATCGTCGTCATCTTAGCAAAGTTCCTGCCCTGACGTGCCCGCGGCTGGCTTCGCTCAGGCTGTCCCTGGCTGGCTTTGCCGTCCTGGGTATACGTCCAAGAGGACTGGGTACAGGCTAGTAGGTAACGTTTGACGGGCTTGCAACGCTGGTGGGTGTCACTGGGTGATCGTCTGCCTGATGGAGCCCGGAATCTCTCTTAAATCGCTCTTCTCTCCGAGCTTCTGGATCGGCGACGAGTTCATACTTGAACGCGAGGCGCTGGCAGGAGTGGCGCTGGACATGCTTTGGTGCTTCCGTACGCACGCTTTAGTTCATCCCGCTCACCTCGCGCTCTCAGCTGGGGCGGCGTCATCGTGGTGAATGTGCTTCTTGTGCTGGACCGCATCTGGGTCCGCCTTGCGCGTCCTTTGCGTATCTCCGTTGACGTCGGCGCAGCAATCGACCTCGACGGAATGGCTCGGTGGCGTGATGCTCGCGCTCAGCATCGGGAACGCCCTCTGGTGCGAGTTGCGCTGCAAGGTCTACTTTATCTACGACAGGAACACGCTCGTGCGCACGCGTTGTACGCGCGGGAAAGATGCGCCGCTCATATCTTTGCTGCAGAAGCTGCACAAGCAGGCGTCGCGCGACTCGGACGTGCTGATCGACACGCCCATACGCAGCCCGAACATCCGCCGGCGGCGCACGGAGCTGCCGCCCGTCATCGATCCCAGCGACACTCGCGGAACGCTTCAGAAGGCGAAAAACATTCTGCTCCGGTGCTCGAGCCGTGCTTGGAGCTCGCTTTGCAAAGTTAGCGATGCGCTGATGCGTTCGTCAGCGCCACTGGACGCGGTACAGCAGAACGGGCGCGCGACTGTCTGGAGCTGCGTATGTGGGATCCGCACTGGGTCTCGGAGCGCTTTCTGCGGTGGTTTAGTCCTGGCCATGTGCGCCTCTCTCAATCACTTTGCGCGATGCGCTCAACCGATCAACGGGACAGGTCATGGCCATCTGGCTTCTCTGGCCCGAGGAGGAGTACTGGCGCAGCAAGGCGCGGGTTCCTCTGGCCTCCTCAAGCACCGGAAGCGCCCTCATGCGGCGCAGGTTGAGACAGGCCCGTCGGCGACTGGGGAGCTCGAACACCGTCTGAGGGTGAACGCCCTCGCGACGGCCGCGGTGACGGCTCTGGTGCGCGGCACCCAGCTACCTCGGCGGCTCCTGCCTGCGCCGTCGCCGATCCAATGGCGCAGGTCCTCGCCCGCCTCTCCGCCAAGCACGCGCAGCGGGACAGGGACGCGCGCGTGCTTGCCAGCGAGGCGTGCGCGGAGACGGCGCGTTCGCCCCCCACTTGCGCCACGGCGCGCGCTGCCACAGTAAGAGCTGCGCGTTGCAGGAGCGGTACGGGAACAAGAAGCTGGATCTGCTCCGGCGCACGGCCCTGGCGCAGATCGCAGCGGCGCAAGCGACCCCGCCGCACGCCGGGCCCGACGGCCGCAGCGAGGTCCAGAGCCCCGCCACCGCTCGGCCCGACAGCAGTTGAGCAGCGCTGCGCTTTCAAAATCGATCGATTCGGCACAGCCTACTACAGCTATATCTTGTGTAAATATGGAGGGGGGTGCAGGGGACCGCCGAGGCCCAAGAAGGGGCCTCGCCGCAGGGAGCAGGGTGCCGCCGGGCCGGAGAGAGGGGCCGGGGGCGGCTAGACGAGGAATTTCTCGTCGATGAGGGCCTTTCGGGCGATGTTGCGCGTGCCGAAGTGGTCCCGCAGGTAGTTCAGGGCCCACTGCGAGGCCCAGGGGCGCGCTCAGCGGCCTCGCCGCCGCCCTTGGGGAGGGGGCGAGGCGAGCGTCGCACCTCGACGAAGTAGGTGACGACGACGGCGACGGGCGTGTTGGTCGTCGCGAAGTCGATCACCGTGTAGACCAGGATGTTGAGGATCAGCAGGTCGTACTCCGCCCCCTGCGCGCCCCCCGATCAGGCCGGCCGGCGTGCGGGACCCGCCGGGGCGGGCCTCGAAGATGGTGCGGCGCCAGGACTGGCCGCGGTCGAAGTAGAAGATGGGGTCCTTGGTGAGCTCCATCTCGGGGGGCACGGGGAGGAGCTTCTCGAAGAGGGTCTTCTCGCGGATCTGCGAGCGGTGCAGCGACTGGAACTCGTCGATGAACGCCACCAGGTCCTTGTTCAGCTTCTGGTACGCCTTCACCAGCGTCTCCGACGGCACCCCCGCCGAGCCCGCCAGCCGCCCTGCCCCCGCGTCGGACGCGGCCGGCGGCGGCGGGGCAAGGGGCCCGGGGCGGGGCGGGGCACCGAGGCGGCCGGTCTGCTGGGCCTTGCTGGCGGCCTCGGTGCGGAGGGTGGCGAAGTAGACCTGGTCGATCTTCTCGCGCAGCTTCTTGGTGACGTACACCTCGAAGCTCTGGCACGCCGTCGGGTCGTCGGGCACCAGGCCGCGGCTCCCCACCATGTTCTCCTCCTCCCGCCGCAGCTGCGCGTTCATCTCCTTCATGTTCGTGTCCGCGAACGGGTGCACGCTCCGCCCGTGCAGATAGTAGCCGTGGTACTGGGACGTCAGGATGAGGCACGAGATGTTGGAGACCTGCGGCGGCGGATGAGCCGCAGGGGCCGCGCGCGGGGCGCGGCGCAGGGGCCGCACGGAGAGCAGGTCGATGTACTGGCCCGTCTCGTCCACGAAGTAGCGCCGGTAGATCACGGACTGCGGCCGGCTCGCTCGCGCGGGGGGCGCGGAGCGAGGCGGGCCGGGGCGCCGGCCGGCGGGGCGAGCGCACCTTCCAGACGTACTGGACGAGGGCGAGGGCGAGCCACCAGAAGGCGGCCACGACGAAGCGGAGGATGGGCGACGTCTCGCCCCCCGCCGCGTCGATCCCCGGCCGCCGCGCCGCCGCCCCGTTCACGCTGCCGGCGGCCTTCAGCGTCGAGCGCGCGCTGCGCGTGGGGGGGCAGGGCCGCGGCACCTCAGGCCGCCCATGATCAGGAGGACCATCACGAGGGTCATCTCGAGGTTCGTCCCGCGGATGTTCTGCGCACGGGCAGGCCCCGGCAGGTCGGCGCTGGGGGCGCGAGGGGCCCGGCGCTGGCCCCAAGGGCGGACCTGGATCTCGGCGAACTCGTTCGCCGCGAAGATGGAGCGCCACATGGAGACGGGGGCCAGCGGGCCCGCCTCCGTGCCCTTCCCCTGCAGGCGGCCCCTGCGACGCGCCGGCCGCTCAGCGGCGCACGGGGGAGGGGCCGGCCGCCGGAGCTCCTCAGATGGGGCACCTGGACTTCTCCCAGTCGATGAAGAAGATGTCGATATTGCACTGCTGGTAGACCACGAAGGCGACTCGGATGACCTGCGGGGGGGGCGCCCTCAGGAGCGCCGCCGGGAAGCGCGGGGGGTGCTCGGGGCGGACCTTGCCGACGAGGGCCATGAGGAGGAAGAGCATGAAGATGTCGCGCGCCTGGCTCTCCGTCGGCAGCATCACGAAGACCGCCGACTGGCCCTTGTAGAAGATCCACCAGTACGCGCACAGCACGCTGCGCGCCGCCCCGGCTTGCATCGGGTCCAGGGCGGGGCGGGGCGGCGGGGCGCACAAGAGGAGCCAGAAGAAGAAGTCGGCGCCAATGGAGCAGAGGTAGATGAGGATGCGGGCGAGCAGCTGCCAGTCGAACTCGGCGTTCTGCCGGCGGCCGAAGAGCGGCGGCGCTTCAGCGCGGGGCGGGGGGCGGGAGGGGCCGGTGGGCGCCTGGCGGCGGCGCTGGAAGAAGTAGACGGAGGCGATCCAAAGGAGGCCGACGAGGACGCAGCCGACGATGAGCATGATGCGGGCGGCGTACCAGAAGCTGTCCTGGCTGCTCACGTACTCCGCCACGAAGCGGACCTCGGCGGAGGCGACGGCCGCGAGGCGCGAGTACTGCGCGTCCGCGTAGCGGATGGAGAGCGTCGGGGGGTAGATCCCCCGCTCCACCCCCTCCGCCAGCGTCACCCTGCGCCCGCCCCGCGGTTAGCGGCCGGCGGCTCGCGGGGCGGGGCGGGGCGGGGCGGGGGCGCGCGAGAGGGTGATGGACTGGGCGAAGCGGATGGCGTCGGGCTGGCCCGTCGCCTTCGAGCGGCCCGATGTGACGTCCCTGCGCCGCCGCCGCGTGAGGGGGCGCGCGGGGCGGGAGGGACGGTGGAGGGCGGGGCGGACAGGAGGAAGAAGCGGCGGTAGAGGGGCTCCGGGGTGCCGGCGGCGGGGCGGGCGTTGAGGAGGCGGACGGGGACGGGGTAGAGGGAGCCGTCGGAGTCGACGAGGTAGGCGTCGTAGAGGGGCGGCGCCGTCGCGTTGAAGAGCTCCGGCAGGGAGACGCGGCACGAGATCTCCGAGTTCACCCCGAACCTGAGGAAGTCCGTCGTGCTCCGCCCCAGCGGGCTCCCGCACAGCTGCACCCCAGGCCTTCAGGCCCCCCGCCCCCGCGCCCGGGCGGGGGTTCGACGCTACCTGGAGCTGGTCGCCGAGGGGCACGAAGCCCAGGAAGGTGCCGTTGGGGTGGTACTGCGCCAGCACGAAGGAGAGGCTCGACGCGTACTGCTTGTCCTGCGCCCCGCTGCGTTCGCCGCGGGGCGGGGCGGGGCGGGGGCGGGCGGCGCCGGAGAGCGGCGCACGGCGGCGAAGGAGACGCGGAGCTTGATGTCGGTGGCGCGGAGGATGCTGGCGGAGTCAACGGTCTCGTAGGCGATCCAGGGCAGCCCCAGGCGCCTGCCGCCGGGTCGCGCCGGCGAGGGGCGCGCGCGCGCGGGAGGGGTACGGCCCGACGCACTGTCCGGGGAATTTCCCGGGGGAGAGGTTCACGCCGAGGGCGGTGAGGGCGGCGCAGGCCTGCGAGGTGGGGTCAGGCGCACGCGGCTGGGTGCACTGAGCGCGTGGCGGCGGCCGGCGCGCCTTGCCCTGCGTGCTCTCATAGTTCAGGAACGCGCACTGGTTGGCGAGCTGCTGGCAGAACTCCGCCGACTTGTCCTGCGCGGCCGCTCGCGGGGCGCGGCGCAGCGGGCGCGGCGCGGCGGGCCGGGCGCACCCGGCAGAAGAATTGGGAGGGGAGGAGGTTGTCCTGGAAGAAGGTTGAGGCGATGGTGACGGGGGAGGTGCCGCCCTGCCGGCGCGCGTCTGCGGGGCGCGAGGGCGGCGGGCCGGGCGGGGGGCCCTCGCCTGCTCGTTGAGGACGCTGTAGGAGATGGAGTAGGAGGAGGCGGAGGGGATCTGCAGGCCGCGGCTGCGCAAGTCGGCCTCCGAGAAGCAGTAGCGGCCGGCCGTGATCGACTTCTCCCCGATGCAGGTGCAGCGGTCGTTCGCGGCGTCGTACACCATCGAGCTGTCCGGGCACTTGTTGCACCGGTACGGGTCGGACGCCAGCACGTACTGCCCCGCGGGGCACTTCAGGCAGCGCTTGGCCGCGAGGTAGTTCCCCGCGCTGTCCTTCTCCACTGCGGCGGGGGCTCGGCCCGGGCGGAGAGCGCCGCGGGCGCCGCGCGTACCCACGATCGAGAACTTGTCGAGGCAGGCGCAATCCTGCGTCGCATTGTTGAAAAACGCCGCTGTCGCGGCTGCTGCCGCAGGCGTGCTAGTCAGCGTCGTGTTTGCGTCCTGCGTCCCGTTCTGCAGCAGGGAGCGCCGCAGCGTCGAGGTTGATGTATCGCAGGCCATGCAGACGGTCCGATCCAGCGACGATGCGGGCTGCAGAGAGAGGCTGGGAGGGCGAGCGCGGGGCGCCGATGATGGCAGGACACGTACCGCGCCACCCGAGCAGGCCACGCAGGTGGGCCCGCTGCTCGCCGCTGTCGATCTCGCCGCATCTACCCTGTATCCAGGCATGCACACGCATCCCGTTCCTGCAGGCGGCTCGGTGGCTAAACCCCAAGGAACCTTCAAACAGGGCGCACTTGCGTCGTTGGGTCGTGTGCCTACGCCATCGCACGAGAGACAGAGCAACGTTGTCGAATCATAGTACTGGGAAGCCGAGCACGGGAGCGCCACGGGAAAGCCGGAGGGCTGGTCGGCAGCACCCGCGCTGGAGCTGAGGGCGAGCACCAGCAAGGCCAGAGCCGCAAGATTAGCCTTAGTCCCGCTCATCGCTGCATCGGCCGCCCACTGGTCCCCGGGCGCGGAATTTTTCAATTTGCGCGGGAGCTCTCTGCTGTACCCCCATTTTCGAAGCAGCCTCAAGCAGGTCAAATTCACCGGACGAACGCTCCAGCCGCGTATCCCCGGATGAAGCGCGCCGCCCCCGTGCTGCCAGACGCGGGCGAGGGGCGTCCGGCGACGAGAGCGCGCTCCTTTCCTCTCAACGACCCCGCGCCGGCGCATGTGCAGGCTAGCAACGAGCTCGCCAGCGTCAACGACGAAGAGCCGCGTCCTGAGCTTAGCATTTGCGATCTGCCCCTCGAAATCCTCGGCCTCGTGTTCAAGTCCATCGCTCCCAAGCCGGATTCGTCGAAAGAAGTCGCTGGTCTCCTGAAGCTGCAGCTCGTTTCGCGGAAATTCAAGCAGGCGTTCGAGTTGGCGGGCGGCGCGCGAGTCGGAGGTCTGATCACCGCACTGCCGAGCGGCGGCCTGCTGCGCTGCACCCGCGAATCGTGCGAGTTCTACGCCTATCCAGGTATTTTTGGAAGAAAGTTTTCATGAAATTTGACATAATGCTCTTGCTAAACCAAGACGAACTAACGCCTGCACCGGATATGGACCGAACTGTCTCACGACGTTCTGAACCCAGCTCACGTACCAGATGTGTCCGGCCTGTGCTCTGAGCACCTGGGCTTGTTCCGCCCGGACCCGTGGCCGGCGATACTCGAAGCGGCCGAGCAGTCCGCATCGAGCCGGGCGCTCCAGGAGGTGCACGTTCGCCAGATTCGGCGTGTGCTTGAATCTCTGGGCGGTGCGCGCTTCTGCGTTCACACGTCATGTGCGTTGACACGCGCACTGCGCAGAGGGATCTCCCTTAGACCTCGCGCGCTTTTTGTCGACGGAAATGCCGCGCGACGCGGGCGGGCGCCGGCTCGGCCTGCTCGCTGCGCATGCCGCCAGCCTCTACAGGGTGCACAGATGCCGCCAGCCTCTACAGGGGGCGGCCCAGCTGAGAACGCGCCACAGGTTGCGAATGAAAACTGCACCCAGCGGCATGAGGATTGGCTCTGGGCGCACGTCTTGATGGGCTGGGTTGTCGACCCGTGGAACCTCTCAAGAACGCCTTGCGGAGGGGCTACCTGCTACTTCACGTTTGAGCACCATTTACGTCGAGTTATCGGCGCCGTGCAGCCGCCTTGGTACACCTACGACTGGCGGTCATGGATTCGGCACCATGGCCACTACAGCGGGCACTAGGTGCTAGGCGCAGCCGCCGCGGAGCTCGAGGCCGGCCCCCTGCAACCGATGCCGTGCAACCGGGCGTGAGGAGCGGCTCCTCCAACAGCCGCTCCCGCCGCCTGACAATGTCAAATACCCCCTTGATGTTATAGTTTGATATTCGATTTCTCTGAGTAGACGAAAGATAGCATCGCTACAGGCGGGTGCCGGTGGGGACGAAAGGCTGGGGCCGCCGCGGCTCTGCCCCCACGTAGACGACGGGGGGACGGTCGGGCCCGCTCACGGCCCCCGCCGAGAGGGGACGGCGCGGGGCGCGCGGGGCCGCGGCCACGGGTGCGACCTGCGGGGGCGGGCCGACGCGGAAGCCGGCGGGCACGGGGGCGAGGGCGGTGTGGGGCCCCAGGAGGGCCGGGGGAAGTTGGGGCCGGCCTGCGGGCGGGGGCGGCGAGGGGAGCGGTGGGGACGAGGCAGCGGGCGCAGCCGTCGAGGCAGCGGAGGCAGTGGCGGCAGGAGCAGCGCCCCGCGAGGTGGCCCCGCCCCGCCGGCCTGTACCGCGGCGGGCTCCCCGAGCCCGACCCCGAGTGGCCCGGCGACGGGCTCCGCGCCGCGGCGGCCCCGGCGCGCTCCGCGCGGCCCCCGCCGTCGACGTCGAGGGCGCCGCCGAGGCGACGGGCGAGGCGGCCGGCTCCCCGCCCCGCCGGAAGACCGAGAGGGGAAGCGGGGCGGGCGCTGCTCGCTCGCCGGCGCGGGGCGCGAGCGGGGCGAGGCCGGCCTGAGAGCGGACGTCGCGCCCGCCATCGACGGCCCGGGGGTCCCCAGCAGGGCGGCCGTCCCGGGCGCCGCGGCGTAGGGCGGGGGGTCAGGAGGCGGGCGATCGAGGCGTCCGGCGGCGGGAGCAGCGTTCGGGGGGCCGCAGCGGCGAGGAGCGGGAGGAGGCGGAGGCGGAGGCGGGCGGGGCGGGAGAGGGCGGAGGGGGCGGTGCGGGCGGTGAGGGTGAGGCCGGACGGGGCGCGGCCGGGGGCACGCCGGCGAGGGAGCCCGGGGCGGAGCCGGGCTTGAGGCGATTGAGGAGGGAGATGAAGGGGCGGGGCATCCCGTCCGTCGCCGACGCCACCGCCTGGGCGAGGGCGCTCGACGGCGACGGGGCGAGGCCGGCGCGCGAGCGCTCCGGGGCCCCGGCGGCGGACGGGGGCGGGGCGGGGCGGGCGTGGACGCCGCCCACGGAGCCGTGGGTGGCGACGTAGCCGATGGCGGAGCGGGCGGCGAGGCCGTCGACCCGGCGGCCCAGCAGCGCCGCCACGAGCCGCTTCGCCTGCTCGGCCCTCCACACGCTTTGCACCGCCCGCGCCGCCTCGTTCTCACGCCGGTGCACGTTCCACTCCCGGCAGCGGGCCAGGGCCCGCCTCGCGAGTCGCCGGCGAGCGAGGGCCTGGATCTTGACCGCGGCCGCGTGGTCCTTCCAGGAGCGCAGCCGGTCCAGGTGCTCCCTCGCCGCCGAGACCGCCCGCAGGCCCCGATACCAGTGCTGAATCATCTTCGCCGCCGTCCCGCGCACCCGCTCCTCCTCCCCCCGCTTCTGCTCGGCGGGCAGGGGCGCTACGGTCAGAGCGCCGCGCAGAGGCGGATGCGGGGCGGCTTGCCTGAAGGGCGATGAGCTTGGCGAGGCGCATTCTGTACACGGACTGCAGGAGGACGGCCGCCTCGTCCATGGCGCGCAGCAGGAGGACCTCGCGCTGCCAGCGGGCGCGCCGCCGTCCCAGGCAGCCCCTCCACCATGCCTGTATCCGCACTGCCGTCGCCTCGCGCTTCCGCTCATACGCCAGCCGCCGCCTGTGCGCCAGCTCCTCCTCAGCGCGCCGCGCCTTCTCAACCAGGGCCCGACCCTTGTCCCCGCGCATCTCCAGCCCGCGCATCAGCCGCTCGTCGTGCTTCTCCACGAGCGTCTTCTTCTTCGTCGCCCCATCGAGAGTTGTGTCCTTGTAGACCCCCGTGAAAGTCTGCGGCGGCAGTTAGCTAGCTGTTGCTCGCTGAGCGGCGCAGCTTGCTGTTGCTCGCGTCAACCAGCCGAGCGGCTGGCAGGCGGGAAGCGATGCGCTTGCTTGCCTTGGAAAACTCTTGAGTGCGCGGGTGATACTGCGGCTTCAGCGGCGCTGGCTGATACAGCTCCCGAAGGCGCTCCTCCAGCGGCGCTTTCATCGCTCCAGCGCCTCTTTACTTTGCAGGCAGCGCGTCAAGCGCGTTGCATCGATATCGACGCTCGAGCTAGAGCCGCTTTTCTGGTCGATTAACGGGTACCGGTGCGAAATGACTTGGTAAATGGCGGAGACGCGGAGGGGTGGGCCGGGAGTCCCGGGACGTCGACCATCAGTCGCAATTGACTGCCGACGTCATTCATTGACCCGGCAGCGCGCTGCTGATCCAAAGATTTGCCTCTTCTCGAGCAGCCTTTAAATATCTTACAGTGCCTGTATAGCTTTGACAAAAGCTCTGTGTGGGGAGGATGGGGGAGAGAAAGGGAGCAAAGGATGCCTGCGGATGAACGAATAAGGCGTGTACGAACTATACCGGTGCTGCGCGTATAGCTAGTAAGCGCGCCAGGGCTTGCGCCCCGCATCGTATCTCGAGCGTGGGACGTAGATGTAGGGCCGCTGGGCGGACTGGGGCACTTGCTGCACTTCGAACATGCCGTTGTCGCTGTAGACTTTGGAGACGGGCATCGGCATGGGCGCTGCGTAGGGGTTTTGCCTGTTCGAGCCCGGGACGCCAATCGGGGGCAGGCCTGCGCCGAGCACGTCGGAAAGGAAGCGACAGAGGCCGCGCGGAGGAGGCGCGCGCTCACCGGAGCCCTGGGCGCCGCCCGGTGGTTGGAGCTGCAGCCGCGCCGGGCTGCTTTGTATGACGGGGAGGAGGCCCTTTGACGGGGGCCCCGCCGCATCCTGCGCGGGGGCCCGTGAGCGGGGGCGGCGGCGCAGGGCGCTGCCGCGGCGGCGGCACCTGGCCAGGAGGGAGGTACTGCCCCCCGCGGTTCATGTCTCGGCGAACGTTCTCCCGGTCGGCCATGTACGCGGCCTGGCTCCCCGGGTAGGGCGCGGGGGCGTAGGGGTAGTAGTTGCTCCCCCGGGAGTCGGGGACGAGGCGCGCGTACGCCTCCTGGCGGCGCTGCTCCTCGCTCCTCCGCATGTCGGGGGCGGGGGC
Source organism: Cyanophora paradoxa (assembly GCA_004431415.1). Taxonomy (NCBI): domain Eukaryota; class Glaucocystophyceae; order Cyanophorales; family Cyanophoraceae; genus Cyanophora; species Cyanophora paradoxa. Next base: position 109,527 of record QPMI01000602.1, on the reverse strand, counting down.
GGGGCGGGGGCGGGGCCGCGGTTGAAGCGCGAGGGGTGCCGCGGCGGGAGGTTCGGCTCGATGGAGGGGAGGGGGGCGAGGTAGGAGGGAGTTGCCGCCGGCTGCGCCCCGTACGCAGCCTGCTGCGGCGGCGGCGCGTAGCCGCCGTTGCTCGGCCGCGGGGGCCTCCTGCTCTCGCGCTCGCGTTCGCGCTCGCTGGCGGCCCGCTCGCGCTCCTCGCGCTCGCGCTCGGCGCGGTCGCGCTCGCGTTCGCGCTCGCGCTCGCGCTCGACGCGGTCCCGCTCCCGCTCGCGCTCGAACTTCTCGCGCGCCATCGCCCGCAGGTCGCCCCGCGACGGCTGCCGCCCGCTGATCGGGCCCAGCGCCTCGTTGATCGGCGGCAGCCCGGCCTCCCTCCGCTCGTCCGGCGTCGACGGCAGCGACGGGTAGTTCGACGCCTGCGCCCCCGGACCCCGCCGTCAGCGGCGGCGAGCGAGCGAGCGCGGCGTGGGGGCGGGCGGGGCGGATGGGCGCACGGGGAGGCGGGAGCGGAGCTTGTCGAGGTTGCGGGGCACCTTGATCGTGTCCAGCAGCGAGCTGCGTGGGGTCAGCGAGACTGCCGCGAGGCGTGGCGGGGCGGAGGCGCGGGGCGGGGCGGGCGCGCCTGTTGGAGCGGTCGACGGGCACGCCCACGTAGCCGTCAGGGATGGGCAGCAGGTGCATCCGCCGCTGCGAAGGGCCGTGAGACGGGGCCCGGGGCGGCCGGCCGGCGCCCCTCGGGGCACACCTGCACGGCGGGCATCTGCAGGATCTCGTTTACGGCCGGCCGCCGGAGCGGGTCGGTGACTGCGGGTGGGGCGGGCGCGTGAGCGAGCGGGGGGGGGGGGGGGGGGGGGGGGGCCGGGCTGGGTTGAGCGCTGCGGCGGACGCACCGAGGAGACAGCGGACCATGTCGCGCAGCTCGGCCGAGTAGTGGCCGGGGATCTCCTGGTACTGGCCCTTGAGCACCTTGTTCGCCAGGCCTTTCCACGAGTTGGACTCGAAGGGGTGCCGGTACGTGATCAGCTCGTAAAGGAGACAGCCTGCGCCCGGGCGCCGGCGAGTGAGCTACGAGCCGGCGGGGGCGGACCGAGGGGAGAGGCGATCCAGCGCACCAAGGGACCAGATGTCGCTCTTCTTGTCGTATGGCCTGTTCTTCCAGATCTCAGGGCTCATGTAGTAGGGGGTTCCTGGCGTCCGGGCCTCCCCATCAGCGGGGGCAGCAGCCTCGCGCCGCGCTGCGACGCACCGACTTGCGTCTGCGCATTGCCCTCCTTAAGGAGCTTAGCAACACCGAGATCGCCGATTTTGATCATGTCGTTGGACATGAGGAAGATGTTCTGCGCTTTCATGTCCTGCGCGTGGAAAAGGAAGGGTAAGGAGCCGGAAAGGAACGCGCCGCTTTTCTGCGGCACGCACGCGGTGGAGGATGTTGAGGTTGTGAAGCGCCTTGAGGCCAGAGCAGAGCTGCAGGAAGTAGGACCATATCAGGTTCTCATCGAAGTACTCGTTCTTCGCCTTGCAGCGCTTGATCTTGCGCCCCAGGTCGCCGTTCTCCGCATACTCAGTCACGATGAAGATCTTATCCCCCTCGGAGAACGCCTCGTAGTATCTGCACGTCCGGGCGGGGCGGCATAAGCAACCTTAAGCTCCGCCCGCCGCCTCGAGCGTCGGGGGGGCAGAGGCTGTAGGGGCGGCGAACCCGATCACAAACGGGTTCGCAACCGATGCTAGAAGCCGGATTTCGTTGACGGCTTCCTCCCTGATCGCGCTCTGTCGTCAGCGGCTAGCAACGACTCCCGTCCAAAGATAGCGGACCTCTCCTTCTGCGACATCGGTTTGATGTTTACCTCCTTCATGGCGTACCTGCACGCAACTTGGCGTTAGTATGGCCCGCGTCCCACGCCGGCGCCCTCACGTCCTGCAGGGCAGCGTCTGGGGAACCAGGGGCGCACTCTTTCTCATCGCTCTTGCGCAGGACCTTGTAAACGCTGCCATAACTTCCCTTGCCGATAAACTTGATGATCTTGAAGTCTGCTAGCGTCATTGTCCCAGGCTGCTGCGGGAGTTGCGGAGCTCGCGCTGCTGCCGGGCTGTGCCTGCAGACTCTGCCGCTAAGCTACTACAATGGGAGTCGCCGATCCAATAACCGGGCTTGCTACCATGCAAAACTGCCGCTCTGCGGGCTGCAGCGGCTACTGTGTGCCAAGCTGCGCAGGGCTCACTAGCCAGCCTAATCGCTAGCTGGGACGAAGGTGCGCTTAAGCCACGCGACGGTCGAGGCGAAACCAGTTCCGGCAGGACGGCTCCTTTCTGGGGTACAGGTTTCGCAAAAATAGCCAGCGGCGTCCAATCGAACCGATCCCGAGGCCACGTCGCTGAAGATCGAGCTTCGACGAGCTTCATGCAGCTTTCAGCTTCGCTGAAGATCGAGCTTCGATCGAGCATATGCATCTGGCAGTGATGAGACTGGCACACCGTATAAGAGCACTAGTACTAGTGCTAGTGCTAGTACAGTAGTATAGCTTGCCGGCGCCCATATCGATATCCATGGCACGGCTAGCGCTAGCAACTTGCAGTTGGCAGTGCGGTGTCTAACCTCCGATGCGTGGATGCGCATATGAGCGCGGCCCGTGTGATAATTGGGCGAGATGGAGGGGACGGGCTGCACACGAGCACGGCTAGAGGCGGGCGCGGATAGCGGAGGAGACGGAGGAGATGCCCCCGAAGGCGCCCACGAGGACGAGGGCCGCGCAGAGGGCCCGGTCGGCCCCCGTCGCCACGAACCCCGCGCCGGCCGCCGCCGCCCCCTCCTCCTCCCCCTCCGAGGCGGGGATCTTCGCGAGGGGCACCTCCCGCGAGGGGCGGCTGCGCGCCCGCGCGCTGCGAGGAGCTCGAGTGAGACGGGGCGCACTGCTGGAGGGGCGCGCTCAGCTCAGGGGCACCTGCGGTCCAGCCGGAGGGCGGCCGCCGCGGGGAGGATGAACCCTGCGAGGGGCCGGCGGGGTGAGGAAGAGGGGCGGGGGGCGGGGCGGGGCCCACCGAGGCCGACGGCGGAGAGGCCGCCGGTGAGCTCGAGGACGATGCCGAGGTCGGAGACGGCGAGGGCGAAGGCCAGGCTCGCCTGCGCCCCCGCCGCTGCAGCCGCGCCCTCTGCCGGGCGGCCGCGGGTCCGGGGCCGCGCACGGCGAAGAGGCCGACCGTCAGCGCCGCGTGCTGCGCGTACGGCATCTCCTCCGCCGCCCGCTCCTGCTCGGGCCCCGCCCCGGGTCCCGCTCTCCTCTGCTGCGGGGGCGGTCGCCGGCGCGAGGCGCACGGGCAGGTGGAGTGCGGGGCAGCGGCGAGGGGGGGCACCGCACCTTGAAGAGGGCCCAGGCGGAGCGGACGCTCTCGCGGCAGACGAAGAACTGCTGCGCGTGAGGGGGAGGAAAGCGGGGGCGCGGCACGAGGGCCGGGGGGGGGGGGGGGGGGGGGGGGCGGGCCTCCACGGGGTAGACGAAGGCGACGTGGAGGGCGAGGACGAGGCGCACGGCGTTGATCGCCGCGTCGTCCTGCGCCCCCCCGGCCCCCCGTCGCCCGGCCGAGGCGCGGCGGGGGCTGCGGCGGGGCGCACGGAGGGGAAGTTGCGGAGGATGTCGGCGTGGGTCGTGTCGAGGAAGCTGAGGTACCTGCGGGAGGCAGGGGGCGGTGAGGGGCGGCCGGGAGGGGAGGGGCGCGGCGGGGGCGCGCCCGACGACGGCGAGGGAGGCGCAGAGGAGGAAGGCCGAGAGGACGGAGGCGTGCGTCACCAGCCGCCAGCCCGCCTCCGTCCGCGCCCCCCGCCGCAGCCTCCCGCCCCGCTCAGCAAGCCAGCCGGGGCGCGGCGCCGCGAGGGGGGAACACACGAGTTGAATATGATGAAGACGACATGGTGGGAGACGAAGGCGAAGGCCATCACTGAGGCGGCCGGCGGCTTCAGGAAGCCGGAGCGGGGCGGGGGCCCCGGGCGGGGGCGTGGCGCGCACCGCCGAAGGCCTGGAAGAGAGACGGGTGAGCGAAGGAGAGGGCGTCTTGCGTGCCCTCCACGGTGATGCCGGCGGCGCGGGCGGCCGGCGGCGCCCGCGCGCACACGATGACGACGATCAGGAGCGCGCAGGCCATCGAGACGGCCGAGCTCCACGCGAGCTGCCGGCGAGACCTTCGCCTCAGGGGCGCACCCCGGCGCCACCCTGGGAGCGAAAAGGAGGAACCTTGGAGATGCGGCGGCGGAGGCAGAGGGGGAGGACGACCAAGCAGGCGACCAGGGCCAGCGTCAACTCGCTGCAGCGGGTCACGGGGGCGGGAGCGGGGGCGAGGCGAGGGGGGCCGCGGGGGCCGCGCGCCGGTTGGCGAGGGGGTGGCGGGGCCCGAGCCAGTGGGCGAGGACGACGGGCACGGTGTCGCCGATGACGAGGAGGTAGGCGAACATGGCGCCCACGCTGAAGAGGAACATGCAGGCCGTCGCCGCCCCGCGGCCCCACACCCCCAGCGCCCCCTCCATCAGCCCCTGCCCCCCGCCCCGCGTCAGCGGGGGCGCACGGAGGGCGAGGGGAGGGAGGGGCGGGGCGGGCGCCTGGTACGAGAGGAGCCCCTCGGCGCTCCCGGCGCGGACGAGGAGGCGGCTGGAGTAGTCCGCGAGGCCGGCCACGACCAGCAGGAGCAGGATGCCTAGCTGCCGCCGCGGCTCGGCTGTGGCGCGAGGTCCGGCAGGGCGCGTCGCCGCGCGCACCCACAGGCCGGCCGCATTCAGCGCGTAGGGCAGGCCGATGATGCCCGCGCCGACAATGCTGTTTAGGAAATTGAAGGTCGCCCTGTTGGCACATCTGAAATTGAGCACGCTGCGAGGTTGCGAGTGCAGATTTAGCACCCTGCAATGTTGCTGGTGCCCTCCTCCTTCTCATCCGATGGGTGCTCTTCGGGGCTCGAATCCAGCGCGTCGATAACTTTATGAACAGTCAGAGTGAGCCTAGGCCTCGCTCGGATTAAGCGCACCAACATCGTCTAGATGCTCGGCATTGTCGTGGTGCGGCGTCTTGTGTGCTTGCAGCGGGATGCCCCTGCGCCGCGCGGTCGGTCAAGCTGAAGGTGGCTCCGAGGAACTCGGCCACAAGCGAGTGTGCATGAACTGACATATGCACATCGGGGCGCGGGCGCAGCATCCAACGCACCCGCCGCCCGGAGCTGCTGCAGCTGCTGTCATTGAGAGGCGCTAAGCGGCGCAAAGCAGGGGAGAACTTGCGATGCGATGTTTCACGGGCTCATCATCGCTCGGAGGCTCGTTCGCACTCTAGCGGAGCTCTTCGCGCCGCATCGAAAGCCTTATCGCTCGCTGGTTGTGCGTGTATGCGCGTACCCCTGCCCGAGCTTTGCTTTTCAGCGCTTCTACCGGCAAGCTGCCGCGATGAGGCCGTCATGGGCGGTACTGGCGGCGCTGTTGCTCTTCACCATCGCGCTGCCCGCCGACGCCGAAACCGGTCCGAACCCGCGCCGTTCAAACAGATCCACCCGGCGCTGACACACGCGCGCGAACGCGTGCGACGGCGATGCAGATGCTGGTATCGGCGGGCACTGCATAGACGGTCTGCATGCGTCCCTGCCCTGCGGCCGGCATCCCCGCGCCGGATGCCATAAGGCGCCGCCCGAGCGCGTGGCCAACCTCGTCATTCGCGCAGCGAGCAAATCTGACGGCGGCTTCTTCTTCTGCGAGGCCCCAGGCGCCACGCATCCTTCTTGTATCAAGGTTAACCGCACCATGAGCGCTCGATCCGTTAGCTGCAAAGCCCACGACTAGCTGGGTAGCGTAGCGCTCTTTAGCTTGCAGTCAGTTTGGTAGGTTCGATTCGGTATCTCGCGAAGTCACCCGCGGCCCGAGTCGTTAGTTTGAAGTGGCGCTGACGTCCGCCGCAGGCTCTGGCGTACTATCACAGGCCGCTTCCCAACACACCGCCGCCGCCGCTGCTTCCCGTCCGTTTCGCTGAGAGCGCGCTGGACTTCCTCCTGGGTGTGCAGCCTTTCTCGGCACCCCCTCGCGTCGAATTTGATCCGCCTGGCGCGCCTCACGTGCTGGCCTTCAGGTCTTGAGGCGTACAGGAGTCTAGGGGGCGTCGTAAACAGGTGTTTAACCTGCCCCGGCACGCCTGCCGCGCACGCCTCTGATCGCGCCGCCCCCGCGCAGCCTCCAGCGCGTGGCCGTGTTGCTCAAGTTTGCATCGGCCGCCCTCCGTCTCGCCGCGCCCGCTGACCCGCGTCGCAGCGCGTTCATCTCGCTTACCCCTCCGGAGCAGCTGGACATGGTCCTCCACGGGGACGAGTGCGCCGCGCCGCGTGCCCGCCTCGTCGAGAGACCCTCACCCCCGGCAGGCTCTCCATCGACGCCATCCGCGACGTGCGGCGACCGCGTCGCCCGCGGGCGCCTCTCCTCCTCCGCGTTGACGGCCGCGCGCAGGCGCTGCAGCTCCCCGCCGACTTCACGCTGGACGTCAACAACCCGCCCCGCCAGCTCCTCGCCCGCCTCCTCGGCTTCCTCATCCTGGCGAGCGCCCCCCGCCCCCCGGGGCCCCTCCCGCGCCCCGCCCGCCCCGTGACGGCAGCGGCGCGCAGCCCGAGCACCTGGGCGACTCGCTCTCGACGATGCTGCTGGAGCAGCCGGCGCGCTTCGGCGTCAACTCCAACACCACGCTCTGGTTCGTCGAGGCCTTCTACAAGTGCGCTCTCCCCCTCGCCCTGCGCTGCATCCTTTCTCTTGTTCCTCGCCCTTGATTGACCCGCGCGGCAGCTACATCTGGGTTCACCTCGGCCCACCCGCCCCGCCCTCGCCCCGCCGGCGCGCGCCTCACGCCGCGAGCGCGCCGCAGGAGCACACGTCGATCGAGATGGTCCAGCGCCGCGTCGTCTACCGGGTGCGGCCCCCGCGCGGGGCCCCCCGCTCGCACCGCTCCGCTCAGCGCGCGCTCCCGGCGGGCAGGTCATCCCCTCGGACCACGCGCAGCACATCGTGACGACGACGGATCATGGCTCTTGCCGCATCGGCCGGAGCCCCGTCCGCCCCGTCACGTGCGCCCCGCCACCCGGATTGGAGCGGGGGCCTCTCCGAGAGCGGGCGGCAGGCTGCACGGGGCGGTCTTCGGGCACTACGAGGAGGCGGAGGACGGGAGGCGGCTGCGCAACATCGCCGACTTCTTCTCCGTGCAGATCGGGGTCCCCAAGGGGAGCAAGGAGGCGATCCTGGCGGAGATGCGCCGTCTCGCCGTCTCGGTCGCCGCCTCGGCGCTGCCGCTCGTCTTCGAGGCGAGCCCCGAGGCGGAGGCCCTCGGGCTCCTCTCCACCGAGACGGCCGCCGGCGCCGCCCTCGCCCGCACCTACGGCGGCGGCTCCGGCAGCTCCTTCTACGGCGGTCCGCCCCGCCCCGCCCCGCCTCGGGGCCCCTGCGGGGCGCCTCAAGGGCGGGGCGGGCAGACGCGTCGCTGGCGTTCTGGCTGATGATCGGGGCGGGCGCGCTGCTCGTGCTGACGGCGCTCTCGGTGGGCGCCGTGCTGGCCTTCCGCGCGCGGCGGGAGCGGCAGATGGAGCGGACCGTCGAGCGGGTGGCGCACCAGGCGGAGGACGTCGGGCGCCGCCTCGGGCGCCAGGAGCACGAGCTGCAGGACGTGACCTCGGGCCTCGCCTCCACGCAGCAGCGCGTCGCCGAGGTCGACTCCACCGTCCGCGCCCTCCAGAGCGCCGTCTCCCAGGAGTTCGTCAAGCTCTACGCCCAGATGGGCCTCCGCCGGTGCCCGCCTCCGCCCCGCCCGCCGGCCCCGCGCCCCGCGCCGTGCGAGGCGGGGGCGGGGGCAGGGAGCACGTGCCCCTGGCGCAGCTCCAGCAGGCGCGCGGCTTCAGCGGCCCCGGGGGCTCAAGGTGCGCGCGGCGGCCCCGCCCCCGCCCTCCCCTCCCCTCACCCGCCGCGGCAGCAGCGAGCAGCAGGGGCTCGCCCTCTCCAACATCTCTTCCACCGACTACACCCCCGCCCAGGCCCGCCCCCACTCCTCAACGTTTAACGCTGCTTGTCTGGAGGCGCATCGCTGAGGTCGCGCCGGGCAGGACTGGACGGGCCGCCTCTTCTCGAGCCGCGACGTGGTGGCGGGCTCTGGCAGCCCGCACGCGACGAGCGGGGGCGGGTTCCTCTCGGGCCTCGCCGGCGTCTTCGGCTCGCGGGGCCGGGCGCGCCCCGAGACGTCGGGCGACCCCGACTACGCCAGCATCCTCTGATTCCCTCTCGTCTGTTTTTCGAGTTTAAGTGCCTGCTTTGGAGGACTTGAGCGCCTCTCCCTCGGTCGCCGCCTCGATCGCTGTGCTGGCTGCGGCTCCCCGCGCGCACGCGCAGGCCACGCCCACTCGCACGGAGCTCAAGAGGGCTCCGGATGGCGAACCACGAACATGCATTCGCGCATGATGCAACGAACAAAATCGGCGAAGAGGGACCCCCGTCTGGGGGGCTCGCGGCCATGGGCCCGCGGAACTGCAGAATGGAGGAAACCAAGGAGGGTCAGGGTCTGTTTTTACAAGCTAGGGGAGAGTGAAAAAGAAGAGGGCGGGAGAGGGCGGCGCTGGCCGGCTCTACTGCTGCGAGCCGAAGCCGTAGCCGTAGCCGCGGGCGTACGCCTGGGCTGGGTAGCCCTGGCCCTGCTGCCCCTGCTGCCCCTGCTGAGGCTGCTGGGGGTAGCCGCTCGCCGCCAGGCCCGGGTGCCCCGCGGTCGCTCCCGCCTGGGGCATGCCCGTCATGGACGCGAAGGGGCCGTAGCCGGCGGCCGGCTGCTGGTACGAGGGGTAGTACGACGCCGGGGTCGCGCCCGCCGCCGAGCCCTGGCTCTTGTACGAGTCGGCCAGCGATGCGGCCGGGGAGGCCGCCGCCGGGGCCGCGCCGGCCTTGCCCAGCGCCGCCGCCGCGCCCTGCGCGCCGGCCTTCTGCGCCGAGCCGGCCGCGTCGCCCGCCTGCATGCCGAAGAACGACGACTGCGCGCGGGGTGAGGCGCGCCCCAGGGAAAGGAGGGAAAAGGAAGGCGGACCTGCTGGGGCACGCCGTAGCCGGCGAGGTGGCTCTTGCTGTAGTCGTGCGCCGCGGCGCTGTAGTCCTCCGCGCCGTACGAGGCGGCGCCGGCGGCGGCGGCTGCCTGCGGATACGAGGTGGTGCCGAGCGGGGTGGAAAAGGCGGCGTAGCCGGGGGTCGAGGCGGCGGCCGGCTTGCCGTACATGCCGGCCCCCGACGAGGGGAAGCGCCCATAGGGCGAGGCGTACTGCGCGCCCGTCGCCGGGTACGCCGACGTCGGGTAGCTCATGTACGAGGGCGGGTAGCCGTACATCGGGTACTGGCCGCCGGGCTGGCCGAGCGAGCTCGCCGCCGCCGCCGCCGCCTGGTACGCCTGCGTGTACTGCTGCTGCTGCTGGGTGTACTGGTGCAGGGACGCCGCCGCCTGCGCCGCCGCCGCCGCCTGCGCCGCCGTGCTCGCCTGGCTCGCCGCCTGCGCCGCCTGGCTGCTCTGCGCAGCAGCCTGGCTCTGCAGCGCGTGGTGCTGCGTCGCGTGCTGCGCCTGCGCCGCCTGCGCCGCCGGGGCCGCCGCCGGCGGCTTCACGGCCGGCTGCTCGTACTTGGGCGCGGCCGCCGCCGCCGCCGAGGGAGTGCCGAAGGGTGCCGACGCAGCCGCGGGCTTCGCCGCCGCTGCAGCCGCCGCCGCCGCCGCCGCCTGCTGCATCGATGCGCCGTAGCCGCCGTACTTGGGCGCCTCGGTCGGGGAGGACGAGCGGAACGCGCCCGTCGGGTCGTAGAAGCCGCCCTGCGCGCCGAGTGAGGAAGGCGAGCGGAATCAAATCCGCCGCCATCCTCACCTGGGACATGTAGCCGTACTGCGCAAACGCAGCGGCCTGAGCGGCCTGCGCCGCAGCCGCGGCCGCGGTCGCCGCGCTGTGGTCCGCGGCCTCAGTTGCCGCGGCCGTCGACTGCTCCGCGTGCGACTCCGTCGCGGCGGGCTCGTTGAGCTGGGAGGCGCCAAGCCGACGGCTGCACGCGTAGGTGAGACAGGAAGGCTCGGCGAAGCGAACGCGCGCGGAAGGCGGGGCGGACCCGATGGCGGCGGCGGCGGACTGGGCGGGCTGCTCGGGCGCGGCCGGCGCGGCCGGGGCCGAGGGCTGCTCGGGCTGCGCGGGTTCCGAGCGCTCCTCGAGGTCGAGACTCAGGCCGAAGGTGCCGAACTGGAAGTTCGCCATCTGGTTGGCCAGCTGCGTCTCGATGTCCTGCGCCGGCGGCGAATCACTTCGCGCCGGGAGCAAAGGAAGAGAGGAGTGGCGGACCGAGGGGAAGACGACCGGGGACTGGGAGGTGGCGGCGGGCTTGTTGAAGGCACCGATGGTGGCCGAGTAGGCGGCCATGGGGCTGGACGCCTCGAAGGCCTTGCCGCCGAGGCCCTGCGTCGCCTGCCCGCCGTACGAAGAGAGCGGCGTCGTCGGCTTGGGCGGCTGCACGGCCGCCGCCGGCGCGGCGGCCGCCTCGGCCTTCACGGGCGCCGCGGCCTCCTGCTTGCCCCACTGCGAGGGCTGCGCCGGGCGCGCCTCTGCGGAAGCGTCACACGTGCGAAAGGGCAAAAGAGAAAAGGAAGGACGAACGGTTCGCGGGGAGGCCGGGCGGGTTGTAGGCGCCGACGCCGCGACCGGCGCCGACAGCGGACGCGTACGCCGCAGGCTGCTGCGGGGTCGCAGCGGCATCCTGGGCCGCCGCGAAGGCAGCAGGCTGGCCGACGGGGCCGGCAGCCGGCCGGGCGGGCTGCGCGACCGCCGCCGCGAACCCACCGGGGGCGGGCGCGGCCTCACGGTCGGCGGCGGGCTGCGGCCGTGCGATGGCACGGTCGCCGATGGCGCCCTGCTGAGTGGCAGGTGCGGCGGGCTTGGCGGGGGCGGCTTGGACGGGGGCGGGCGCGGGAGCAGGGGCGGGGGCGGGGGGCTTGACAGCAGCAGCGAACGACTGAACGCCAGGGCCGCCCCGACCGGCAGGGGCGACCGGCGCAGGACCGGCGGGAGTGGGGACGGGAGCGGGAGCACCAGGGCCGGGCGGCATACCGCGGCCCCGACCGCCAACCACGGCAGCAGCGGTGGTTGGCGGGGCTGCGATTTGAACGAGAAGTCACGTGCTGTGCAGGCAAAATACGCGAAGTTGAGGAATGTGGAAAGCGCACCGACGGGTGCGCCGCGACCACGGCCGAGGGCTGCAGCCATGGGCACAGCGGCGGCGGGAGGAGCGGGAGCAGGAGCGGGAGCTTGGGGGGCGGGGACGGGAGCGGGCTTGCCGGGCTGGGACGGCAGGGACGGATAGGCGGTGGTGGACGCCAGCGAAGGCGGAACCGGAGCGTCGCCGTGGGCCGCCATTACCGCCACCGGGGCAGCCGGTGCACCAGGAATGCCGACCGGAGCGACGGGAGCGACGGGGGCGCCAGGCATCGGCCGGGGCGGGCCGGGAGGCTTGACGCCGACGGGCGGAGGCGAGCCGGACGGGGCGACAGGCTCCGGTGCGCCGGGCTCACTGCGAAGATAATCAAAAGATTCCGGTCAGCGGCCAGCTGCGCAGCAAGTTCGCTAGACGAGGGACAGACCCGGGCCGACGGGGAGTCGTGCCCCGACCAACACTCGGCGGCGCGGGAGAGCCATTCTCACGACCAGCTGTGGAAATACTTGTTAGCATCCAACCGCGAAGGCGAACGCAGCTCGTGGCAAAGCAAGGCCCAAATGGCGATCTCCAGACAATCGATGTCCCGCACGCGGGGCTCGACGTGTGATTAGACCTCCAAAATCACTTTCACGAATCCCTCTATGCATTTATGGACGCGGGCGGCGCAAATGGCACGCACTTCCACGACCCCGACCGCCAGCGCCACGCCCGCCACGCTGAGACGCCGAACCAGCGGCCTTCCCGGGAACGGGGCTGATGTCTTCTTTCGCCTTCGGATCCTGCAAATGAACGTAAGATCGCGGTTCGGGGCGTCGACGATGAATGGTCGGTCCCGCGCTAATGTGCACCTTCTTCTTATTCTTGCCCGTCTCCTCCCACTTGCCAAGCGGGTAGCCGTCTGCAGAAACACACATCGTTCAGGACGGCGACGCCCGGGCGGCGTCGGATGGACGCGGGAGCGGAGGGACGAAAGGCGCAAGAAACTAGCGCACTGGACTCGTAGTACTTGTCGATCGCCGCATCCACGTCATTGCCGTTTTGCTCAAGCACTTCGGCGATCTCCTCGTCTTTGTTCCATGCAGGCACGATGGCCTTGATCTGTGCGATCCTCGTCTTCGTCTGTGGGTCGATTGGTTTCTTGGGAGGAGCCGCCGCCAGCTCCCCAATGCGTGCTGCTTTGTCTATCTCCGCCTGCGAGGCCGCAGGGGTCTTTGTCTTCGCCGACATTTCGCTGTGTTAGTGGTCCGCAATTCGCTCTCTACCCCCCCGCCACCGCACCCCCCCGGAATCCTCTCGAGGCGATGCCTTCTCCTCAAGATCTCTCCACTCGAGGCTGGAGGCGAACAAGCGCGAGCGGCCCCCAAGGCTGGACCCAAGGCTGGATCCGGAGGCGAACAAGCGCGAACATGAGGAGCGGGAGGCGAAGACACGCAAGCGGGAGGAGGAGATAATGCGGGAGAGGCGCAGGCGGGAGGAGGAGCGCGAGCGGGAGAAGACAAGGCCACGGCCCCCACGGCCCCTAGGCCTATGCCGTGCACGTGGGAGACCTGTGGATCCTCGAAATCTGTATTCGGCGAATAAAGTCAAAAAATGAAATGAACATATCGCGCCCATGAATAAAGTCAAAGGGGTGAATAAAGTGAAATTTCTATGGCAGGACCTTAAGGGAACCTTGCCAAGGTGGCGAGGCGCTCAATTGCAAGGTCGACGTCACCTTAACTTGTCAAGCTTAAGGTGGCGAGGGGTACCAAGGATAGTCCCTAGTCTTCCCCCTGAGAAAACTGGGAGCTGCCGGATGTGCCTCCTCGAGCTCTAACCTGCCCATCACCCGGCGACCGTCCGCGGCCGAGCGCCCGACCGTCCCGCGGCCGAGTGTGAGCGTTATCACGGGCGCGCGCGGCGGCGCGGCGCGCGCGATGGCGTCGGCGACAGTCGTTTTTGAAACGTCTTGACGTATCCCCGTCTACGGAGATGTCGGCGGGGGCTCCACCGCTGCGCGGGAAGGCCGCGCTTCCTAGGCGTAGGTGGCGACTGCCGCGCGAGGAGGCGCTCCTGGCAGTGCTGCTGGTGCTGGGCGCTTACGCGCACACCACGGTCAACCGGCTCTTCGTATCTTCCTCGTTCTCGGCCGAGTTCTTCGACCCGCTGATCTTCTTCCTCGTGGAGGCGTTGGCCGTCCTATGCTTCGCGGCGTGTGCGGAAGCGTGCCGGCGCTGGCTGCGCCTCCGCGAGGCGCCGGAGCTCTCGCTGGAGTGGGAAGCGTTCTGCAGCACCGCTCCGGGCGGCTGGTGGTACATGGGCACCGTCCTCCTCCGCAGCAGCGCGCTCGCGTGGGCAGAGTCAGCCACCTGGACCGTGCGACCCTGTCCGCAGGCGCGCGGCGCGTCCGCTGACGCCTTCGCAGAGCGTCCGCGGCTTCGTGCCGCTCGCGGTCGTCGGCCTCGGGGCGGCGATCAACGGGGAGGTCCCCTCGGGGCGGGGCGGCGGCGGGGCGGCGCTCTTCGCGGCGGCGCTTGCGTGCACGTGGCGCCCCGCGGTGCTCGTATGGCGCGCCGACGAGGTCCCCCGCCCCGCCCCGCGCCGCCCCGCGCCGCCCCGCGCCGGGGCCGACGGGCGGGGCGGGGCGGGGCCAGGTGGCGGGGGACGTCTGCGCGAGCCTCTTCGCGGCCCTCCACGCTGTCTTCTCCCGCAAGGCCCTCGCCCGCTGCAGCCCCTGGCCCGCCCCGCCCGCCCCGCCCCGCCCCGTCCCTCACCGCGCCGCGCCGGCGCAGGACGGTGCACGTGCACCAGACGGCCGTCGCGGCGGGCGGCGTGCTGCTGCTGCGCCTCTCGCGCAGCGGTGCGGGCGGGGCGGTGCGGGGCAGGCGGGGCGGGGCCCCTGACGCCGGGGCGGGGCAGGTACCGGTGCATGTGGTACACGCCGCTGTGGGAGGAGGCGCACACGGACCCCGGCGGCTCCCGCGCCGCCCTCGCCCTCGCCGCCGCCGCCGCCGCCGCCCTCAGCAGCGCCGCCGCCCTCGCCAGCATCGCCCTCGCCGCCCGCCGCGGCCCCCTCCTCCCGCCGCCCTCTCCGCCTGGCGGGTTTGCACGGGGGCGCGCGTGCGGCGACGAGGGCGGGGCCGAGGCGGCGGGGCGCAGGTGGGGGTGCGGGGGGCGCTGAAGGAGGTCGTGGGCGCGGGCGAGGAGGCCGCCGTCGAGATCTCGGTGCGGCCGGCGCGCGCCCGCCCCCTGCCGCCCTCACGAGGGGCGCGCAGGACCTCGTGCGCGCCGCCGCCGCCTCCCTGGCCCTCGCCTGGGCCACCCCTCCGGTCCCGCCCGCCCCGCCCGCCCTCCAGACCGCGCCCCCGACGCCCCGACGCCGGCGCCGCAGTGCCGGTACCCCTCGTCCCGCTGGGCCTCCCCTCGGGGGCCTGGAGCGGGAACGGGCAGGGCGCGCCTGGCAAGTTGAGGTGCGGGGCGTGGCGGCGTGCGGAACCCGAGCGGCGCCCACCCCACGGCGCAGGTCGCCCGGCCACGTGCGCAACAAGTCCGACGAGCTGGCGGTCGACGGCGAGCTGCTCCCCGCGCGGGCCCTCCCGCCGGCGCCCCGGCCCCCGCCGCGGCCCTCGAAGAGGCCGGCGCCACTGCGGATCCCCTACTCGGAGCCGGTGGGGCGGGCCCCGCTGGCCGCCCTGCGCCGCCTCCGCTACGCCCTCGGCGTGGGCCCCCACGTCCCCGCCCTCGCGTGCGCGCCGCCCTCGCCGCCCCGCCCCGCGCACCTCACCCGCCGCCCCGCAGCGAGTCGTGGGGCCCTGGCTGCTGAGCCCGCGGGGCGAGCGGCGGCTGCGGGCGTGCCACTCGCTCTTCTGGGGCGCCGTCTTCCTCGCCGGCTGCGCCTTCCTCGCCGCCGCCGTGACGGGCGGCTTCGTGCGCCCCGCGGGGCCGCCCCGCTGGAGCCCTCGGCGCTCGCCTCGCCCGCCTACCTCGCCGCCCGCCGCCCGCGCACTGCGACGGCTGCGGCGACGAGCCCTCGCTGCGGGCCGCCCCGGGCGCCGCCCGGCCCCGAGCCGTCATCACCTTCATGCTCCACCCCGAGCGCCTCGAGGCGCCCCCCGCCCCGCCCCGCCCCGCCCCCCGGCCTCCGGCCCCTGACGGGCGCCTCAGGAGTTCCTGGGGCAGGCGCTGCCGCGGCTCGACGCCTTCTTCAACGCGCGCTTCCGCTATCCCCTGCTCGTCTTCGAGCAGGGGCTCACCCCCGAGCACAAGGCCCGCATCCGCGCCGCCACCCCCGCCCACGTCTCCTTCTACCACGTGCCCGCTCCCCCTCCCCGAGGCCCCCCCTGGCGGCGCCCCCGCTGACGAGGCCCCAGCTGCGCTTCGAGATGCCGCCGGGGCAGGAGGGCGTGCGCATGGAGGCCTCGTGCGGGGCCCGCTGGGGCATGGGCTACCGCCACATGTGCCGCTTCCACGCCTTCGCCGCCCACAAGGCCCGCCCCGCCCCGCCGCCCGCCGCCCGGCCGGCCGCCCGGCCTGAGCCGGCCCTGCCCCGCGCAGGTCGTGGCGGCGCTCGGGTACGAGTGGTACTGGCGGCTGGACACGGACGCCCGCCTGCACGCCCCGGTCGCCAGGCGCGAGCGCGCCGGCCTTCTCCCGCGCCCCGCTGCGCCCGTGACGGGGCGGGCCGGCAGGGACCCCTTCGTCGCGGCGCGGGAGGCCGGCCTGCGGTACGCCTTCGCCAACTGGGTGCGGGCCCGGCGGGAGCCCCGCGGGGCGCCCGGGGGCTGAGGGGCCGGCAGGACTGGGACACGGCGGACTGCGTCGTCGGCTTCTGGAAGGCCACGCGGGCCGTGCGCCCCGCCCCGCCCGCCCCGCCCCGCCGCTGAGGGCGCAGCGGCCTCCGGGCAGTTCCTGGCGTCGGTGGAGGAGGACGGCGCGTTGGCGGCGGCGGCGGCGGAGGCGGGGGCGCCGCTCCGCCTCCCCGCGACCATGCTCACGCCGGACGGCGAATGGAACCGCCTCATCGTCTACAAGTGCGCCGCCCCGCCCCGCCCCGCCCCCGGGCCGCCCCGCGAGGCCGCGCAGCAACCTGGAGATCGCGCGGGCGGACTTCTTCGACACGCCCCTCGACGCCGCCTACTTCCGCCACGTCGACGCCACGCGCGGCATCCTCCAGTGGCCCGCCCGCCTGCCGCGCGCGCCGCCTCTGTGGGGGCCGACGGGGCGCAGGCGGTGGGGCGACGCGGGGATCCACACCCTCGCTGCCTTCCTCTTCCACCCGCGCGAGCAGGCGCCTTGGCCCCTCGCCCTCGCGCGCGCGCCGCCTGAGGAGGGGCGCGGCAGGTGGGCCTGCTGGAGTTCGTGCACTACAACCACCACCGGCGGCGCGCCCCGCCCGCCTCCGCCCGCATCACCGAGCTCGCCTCCCACGCCTCCTGGTGACCCCCCGCCCGCCCCCGAGGAACAGAGCTAGTCCCCGTGCTGCCTCCCGGCGATCAGCCCGGCGAATGGATCCAGTGCGTGACCAGAAGAGCCGAGGAACAGCAGTAGTAAATAGTGAAATTAGTTTTTTTTCAAGTTTGTTAGTGAGCCGTTGGGCTGCAGATCACCCAGTGTGACTGCTATAGTGAATTTAGTTACACACTGTGATAATCAGCTACTGACTGTTTGGGACGCCCCGCCCCCGTGTGAGCATCGGACCGGCTCGCCGAATCATGATCAAGAGAATTTTTGGCGCATTGCACGGCTGCCTCCACAAAGTTTCTTCCGTTCCAAGCCTTCATGATTAAGGCTTCAATTTCAAATCAAAGGCTACTGGCCATGGTCCACGGCAACCCCCTACAGCTGGGCCCCTACAACCCCCTTGCCAAAGTTGAACTTTTCACTGAGCCATGGCCAAGCAATATTAATGGCTCGTGGCCATGGAGCCAGTGGATGTGCCTGTCGAAGCAATTTGCAACTCGCCAAGTTGGCAAACTGCCAGGCTGTTCACGATCAATTGCAATCGGTTACAAACAGCTGAAAGCTGAAGACTACTAGGCTACCTGGAATTCGAAGCACCGCACGTGTAAATTTAGTAACCGATCAACATCATCGGATACTTTGATACTCGCTGTCGCATTGTGTCTAGCCTAGTAGATCTAATGCATGTCACAGTGTCGACGTCCGGGATCCATCATGATCACAAGCCTTGAAGAAAATTCCGAAATTCGACCAGCTGCAGAGCTGATCATGATCATGAGACTCAAGTAACTGATCATGAGTCAAGAATGCATCATGGCATTTAGATCTAAGTCTGAATTAAAACGAAATCACTGAGTCAAAGGGATGAATTCGGAATTCGAATACGAAGCTGTGCCATACATAAGAAACACGGTGCTGCAGCCGCTGGGCGCTAGCTGATTATGAGCTAGGAGACTCGCGATCGGAAAACAGAGGCGTACGGAGCTGGGTTCGGAGGCGAATCAGAGATCAGAGGGCGGCGGCGCCGGCGGCCTTGCGGACGAGGTGCGCGCGGATGCTCTCCACGCTCTCGATCACCTGAGACGAAGGCTCGGGGCGAGAGGGGGAGATGCCGACGGGGCGGGGCGGGGCGGGGCGGGGGGCCACCTCGGCGGGGATGATGAGGAGGAGGAAGAGGGTGCGCCGCGCGTCGTCCGCCATCGACTCCACGATCTTCCGGAACACGAACCTGCCGCCCCGGGCCCGTGGCCGGGCGCCGCCCCGTGAGCGGCGCAAGCAAGCACGGCTGGGTGCGTGCGGGCAGGGGCGGGGGGGCGCACAGGTAGGAGAGGAGGATGGCGACGGCGCACATGCCGAGCGTCGCGCGGTTGTACAGCATGTACGCCTCCAGCACCTGGCAGCGGCGGGTCAGCGCGGCCCCAGGCGCCTCTAGATCTCGTGGGGGCGGGGGGCGGGGGGGAGGGGGCGGGGGCGGGCGGGGGCGCGCCTCGCGGGCCTCGGCGACGTAGAGGGCGATGCTCTCCCGCATCTTCCCGTCCAGGGGCCCCCCGTCCACCGCCCACCGCACGAACTGCACGCCCCCGCTCAGCCCCCGCCCCGCCTCCCCGCCGAGGCGGGCCCGGCGCCCCGCTGCACCGTGAAGTGGGTGTTGTTGGGGGCGAGGAGGTGCCGCGGGGAGGCCGCCAGCATCTCCGCGTGCACCTTGAACGTGTTCAGCAGCCTGCGTGCAGCGTCGGCCCCGAGCCTCGGAGGCGGCACACGCTCCCTCGAGGAGGGGGCGGGGCGGGACCGGTGGAGGCCGTTGCCGCTGGTGCCGGCGGCGCGGCAGGCGTCGCGCGCGTCGAGGCAGGGGCGGCCCCAGAGGAGCGCCTCCTGCGGCGCGTAGCGGCCCAGCGAGCCCCGCAGCCCCTCCGCCTCGTCCCCTGCCCCCGCGGCCCCGTCAGGAGCAGCGCGGCGCGCGCCTCGAACCATCAGCCCCGCAGGAGCCCGCATTCAGGGGACGGACCGACGACGAGGCTGCGGTGGCGCTCCATGAGGTGGTGCAGCGCCTCCGAGAGGCTCCGCCGCGCCTCCTCCAGCCGCCCCGCTGCCGCCCCGCGCGTGAGCGACGCGGCGCGGCGGGCGGGCGGGCGGGGCGGGGCGGGGCGGACGGGTGCCGTAGCGGGGCCCGAGGGCGGCGGTCGCCTCCGAGACGAGCTCCTGCGCGAAGAAGAGCACCTGCCGCCGGCCCGCCCGCTCGCGCCCCCGCCCCGCCGCCGTGCCGCCTCGCCCTCGCCCGTCGCGGGGGCGCGGACCGTGGAGGCCTCGGCGCGGCGGAGGCCGGCGTACACGCGCTCCGTCGTGAAGTGCTCGCACGCGTCCCGCGCACGTACACCACCTGCCTGCGGGCTCGCCACGCGGCCGGGGCGGGCGGGCGGGCGGTGCGGGGGCCTGTGCCGGGGCGCGGGCCGGGCGGCGCGCACCGCGAACCAGACGAGGAAGACGGCGGCGAGGAAGGCGAAGGCGAGGGAGTAGCGCAGCGTGACCCCGTCCACCCGCCCCCGCCCGCCCCGAACACCCGCCGCAGCCGCTTCGCCTTCAGCACCTGAGCGGGCCGGGCGGCGGGCGGTCGCTGGGCGGGCGGGCGCGGGCGCGGGGGCGGGCGGGGGCCGGGGGGACCTGGTCGCGGGTGACGGGCGGGCGGGGGCGCCGGGCCGGCCTTGGCGGCGGCGGCGCGCAGGGCCGCCTCCACCGCCGCCTCCTCCCGCTCCTCCTCCTCCCGCACCCGCCCCTGGCCCCGCCCCGCCCCCGCCTCACCGCCCAGCCCCGCGCACGCCGCCTGCGCCTGCGCGTGCGCGTGCTCGCGGGCGCACGGCCGGCTGCCCGCGGGCCGTCGCCGCCCCGTCCGCCGAGACCCCGAGGTCCTGCCACGCGCCCCGCCCGTGAGCTCCATGCGGGGGCGCGGCAGGCGAGGGGCGGGCGCGCCTCGTCGTCGACGTCGATCTCCTCGTCGTCCTCGTCGTCCTCGCGGCGCGAGCGCGACCCGAGGCCGGCGATGCGCGCCAGCGTCACCTGCCGCCCCACCCCGCCGCCCATGAGCCGGCCGGCGCGCGCGGGGGGCGGGGGCGGGGCGGGGGCGGGCCTTGGGGATGTCGAAGAAGACGCGCAGCGCCTTCTCCTTCTCCCGCCGCACTGGCCCCGCCCGCCCCACCTCGGCCCTCCTGCCCCGGCGCGGGGGCGCGGGCCCGGGGCCGGGGCGGCACCGGCGCCGACGACGGGGCGGAAGAAGAAGACGGCGAGGAAGAGCAGCATGGCAACCCCGAAGCAGATCATCGCCAGCACAAAGCTCCTGCGGGGCCTCAGCCCGGGGCGCGCGGCGCGGGGCGGGGCGGGGCGGGGCGGGGCGGGGCGCGCTGGATGGCGAGGAAGTAGCCGTGCGCGTGGTGGTCCTCCCCGTTCGTCGCCGCCTCGAACGCTGCCCACGCCCCCTCACCCCCGCCCCGCCTCGAGCACGGGCGGGGAGGCGGGCGCACCCTCCATCACCGTCGTCGCCCCGTTCTTGATCCTGCCGGGGGCCCCGGATCAGGCGAGACGAGGCCAGGCGAAGGGCCGGCGGGGGGGCGGGGAGGCGCCGCGAGGGGAGCCCTGGGGCTCGGGGGCCGCCCCTCGGGCGCGCACAGGAAGGCGAAGTGGGGGTTGTGCTCGGGGTCGGGGAAGGCCCGCCGCAGCGCCTCCGCGGAGGCGTACCGCAGCACCTCCCGCCCCGCGTCCACCAGCTGCGCCGGCCCCGCCCCGCCCTCAGCCGCCAACCGGCATCCCACGCCCCCGTGCAGCCTCGAGCCCTCTCCGAAAGCGCCGCCCGGGCCCCCGCGCCCGGCTTCGGGCACGCGTGGAGCCCTCTAGCAGCGGCGGCGGGGCGGGGCGGGCGAGGCGGGGCGGGGCGGGGCGGGGCGGGGCGGGGCTGGGCGGGCCTGGAAACCAGCGTCCCAGGCGCTCGTCTGGGCCTCGCGGAGGCGCCCCGCGTCGTCGAGCACGCGCGCCACGCGTAGGCCCCCGCCGCGGTCCACGTCCTTCAGCCTGCCCCCGCCCCGCCCCGCCCCAGGTCAGATGGGCGGGGCGGGGGCGGGGCCGGCGGGGCGGGCCCGAGGTGGTAGGCCTCGAACTGGTCGAGGAGCTCCGCGAGCGTCTCCCGCGCGTGACCCTCCATCGCCCCGTCGGCCCCCCACCCGGGGAGCCCCGCCAGGCTGCCCCCCGCCCCCTCAGCGCCCCGCGGCTCGAATTGCGACCGTGGGGGCGGCGCGGGTGCCTGAACATGCGGGCGTAGGTGGGCGCCGAGCTGCTCTCGTAGATGCGGCGGGAGGACTCGCCGACGCGCTCCAGGCCGCGCTGCGCCCGGCGTGAGGCGCGAGGGGCGCGGAGAGGGGGCCGGGGGAGGGGGCGGGGGAGGGCGGACGGTGTAGAGGCCGACGAGGGACTCGACGACGACGGCGATGGCGGGGCAGCAGAGGAGGAGCATCAGCACGACGACCCGCACAGTCCACCGCATCCGCCGGATCCCCGAGTCTGCTCCCCGCCCGCCCCGACCGGGGGCCTCAGCCTGGCGCGGGGCCCGCTGCGGGGCGCGGGGGGCACCGTTGTTGGCGGCGGCGGCGGCACGGCGCTTGAGGGCGTTGAGCTTGCGCATCCACCGCGACTTCTTCCCCACGGTCGCCGCCTCGTCCGGCACACCCTCCTCCTCCTCCTCGCCCGGCCCCCCCGCCCCCGCCTTCCCCTCCGCCGCCTCCCGCTCGGTGCTCGCCCCGCTCTCCCCGCCGGGGGCGGCCCTGGGGGCCCCCGCGGCGGCCTCGACGATGACGCCGCCTCCGAGCTGCTGTGCGACCCCCGCTCCGGCCCGCCGCCGCCTGCGCGAGCGTCAGCCGCCCGCTCGGGTCGCCGGGGCCCCTCGCCGGCGGGGCGCGCCTTGCCCCGAACGTGACCCGACGGAGGCGCGGCGCTCCTTCGGGCCCTCGGCGGGCGCGGGGGCGGCGGGGGCGGGCGGTGGGCGCGGCGGGCGGCGAGGAGGGCCTCCTCGAGGGAGGGCCCCTCCCCCGCCCCCGCCCCCTGCCCGCTCGAGCGCCGCCCCGCGCCGGCCCCAGCGAGACCGAGCCCCGCCCGGGGCCCCGGCGCCGCCGTCGGCGCGGCGGACGACGAGGCGGACGACGGTCTCGCGGCCGACGCGGAGGGCGCCCCCGAGGGAGACGAAGGCGGGGAAGCGCTCCGCCCCCTGCCCGCCCCAGCCGCTCTCGGCCGGCGCGAAGGCGGCGCGGGCGCGGGGCGCTCGGGCGGGGCGGGCGGGCGCACGGCGGAGGCGAGGCCGTAGGCGAGGGCGGCCTGCTCGCCGGGGGCGACCCCCAGGGCCCCGCCACCGCCTCCAGGGCCGCGCCCTGCTCGCCGGCCCCTCAGCCCCCGCCCTCCGCCTGCGCCCCCGCGCTGCCCTCTCGGGGCGGGGGCGGCCTTGGCGCTCGCGGGGCGGGTCGGAGGTCGGCGATGAGGTCCCCGAGGCGCATCCCCGCCCCTGCCGCCCGTCACCCGCGCCCCGCGGGGGAGGCCTCGGGCCGGGGCGCACCCGCGCGAGGGGCAGGCCGAACACCTCGGGGAACTGGGGCGCGCGGGCCGGGTGCAGTCAGGGGCGGGGCCGGGGTGGGGGAGGGCGGGGCGGGCGGGGCGCCTGGCCATCGACGTCGCGGACGGTGAGGTCGGGGCCACCATCAGCGTCGTCTCCAGCGCCTGCGCCCGCCGGCTGAGCGGCCCGCGGCCGCCCCGGGGGCCGCCGGCGGGGCGCACGCGGATGCTGGCGCGGGCGCCGCGGACGGACTGGCGGCGGCGGGGGCGGCGGGGTGGGCGAGGCCGGCGAGGGACGGGGAGACGGAGGGGGCGACGGAGAGGGCGAAGCCGCCCGTGAGGCCCGTGGCGCCCGCCGAGGAGGCCGCCCCGCGCTCTCCACCGACCGCCGCCCCTCCGCCCCGCTCCCCTCCCCGCCCGGGCCCCGCAAAGACCGCCGAGAGCCGCCGCACCTGCCCGCGCTCAGGCGCCCGCAGCGAGGGGCGGAGGCGAAGGAGGAAGGAAAGGCGGGCACAGCGTCGGCCTCAACGGCGGCGGAGGCGCGGCGGGCGGCGGCGGGAGCGCGCGGCTCGCCTCGGCGTCGGCGAGCCAGGCGGAGATGGCGGCCGAGGCGCGCCGGCCCGGCACGGCGGGCGCCTCGGGGGCCGGCGCCGCGGGGAGCGTCTGGAAGGGCATCACCTCGCTCACGTCCGTCAGCGCCCCCGCCGAGGGCCGCCCCGCCTCCCCTCGCCGCGCGCCTGCCGCTCGGGCTCGGGCGGCGAGGGCGGGTCGATGCCGATGATGGCGACGGCGGGGCGAGCTCCAGGGGCGGGGCCCTCCGGCGTGCCGCCGCCGGGCGCCCGCGCTGGAGCTGCGTGACGAAGGCGGGGGACATGCGCCCGAAGCCGCCCCCGCCGCGGGCGACCCGAGGAGCTCGCCCGCGGGGCCCACGGAGCGCGTCTCGACGCCCCCGATGTTCACCTGCGCCCGCCCGTCGGCCCGCACGGCTCGGGGAGCAGGCGGCGCTGGCGGGTGCGGGGCGGCGCACGCGTCGGGCGGGGAGGTGGAGCCGAGGACGGGGCTTGCCCCGCCCGTCCCGCTGCGCCCGCCCCGGCGGGGCCCCCGAGCGGGCCGTGTTGCTGCCGGAGCGCACGCTCGCCCCCGCCACGAGCGCTAGCGGGCCTTCCGCCTCCAGCCCCGCCGGCGCTGCGCACGAGGTCAGCTGGGCGCGGCGGGGCGGGGCGGGGCGGGGCCGAAGGCGCGCCGGTGCGGTCGGGGGCCGCCTGCTCGCCGGCCGCCCCCGCGCTGCTCGCCCCGTCGCCCGGCCCCTCCCCGCCTCCTCCTCCACCTGCGCCGCCTCAGCGGCCGGCGCGAGGGCGGCGGGGGCGCGGGCGGGGGCGGGCCGGGGAGAGGCGGAGAGCGGGGGCCCCGGGGGCGCGCCGAGGGCGGCCCCTCCTCCTCGTCGTCGTCGAGCTCAGCCCGGCTCGCGTCCTTCCGGAACCTGCACCCGCCGCTCCGCTCACGGCCCCGCCCGGGGCGCTGCCGGGTGCGGGGCGGGCGGGGCGGGGCGGGGCGCACTGCGTGGCGGCGCTCTCCTCGAACTCGTCGGCCGCGTCGTAGAGGTCCTCCGCCTGCGCGCAGGGCCGTCAGGGGCCGTCAGGGGCGGGGCGGGGGGCGGGGGGCGGGCGGGGCGGGCCGAGGCGGGGTCGTTGAGGACCTCCTCGTGGAACTTGGCTGCGCGCCCCGTCAGCTGCCGCCCGCCGCCCTCCGCGGGCTGCTCCTGGGGCTAGAGGACCCCGGCCAGCAACGCGGCCACGGCCGAGCTCAGCGGAGCTCCGCACCCCGGCCCCTGCCCCGGGCGCGCGGGCAGACGCGGGGCGGGGGTGCGGACCGTAGGAGCGGAGGATGCGGGGTTGTTCGGGTGCTTGGCCACCAGGGCCCTGCGAGGGGTCGTGAGGCTCAGGCCGCGGGGCCGGGGCGGGGTGGGGCGGGGTGGGGCGGGGCGGGCCGGTAGTGAGCGGTGGCGCGGCGCTCGTTGGTGTCGATGCGGGAGACGGCCTCCTCGAGCCGCCCCAGCGTCACCTGCCGCCCCGGGCCCGCCCTCACGCCCGCCCCGCCCGGAGCGGGGCGGGGCCGGGCGCGCCTCCTCGGAGAGGATGAGGGACCAGAAGCTGCGCGCGCGCGCGGCCCCGCTCAGCGCGGCGCCCGGGGCGAGGGGCGGGGCCCGGGGCCGGCCGGCGGAAGGCCTTGACGGCGCCGCGGTGGTACTTGCGCGCCCCCTCCATGTCCCGCTGCCCCCGCCTCACACGCCGGCCCCGGCCGCGGGCGACGCGCAGGGGGCCGCGCCTGGAACTCGAGGAGGGAGATGAGCTCGTCGCCCTCCTCGCCCCGCCGCCGGCCCCCGGCGCCCACCCCCGTCGCCTGCATCGACTGCGGCGCCGCGTGGGCGGGGCGCAGCGGGGGCGGTGCGGGTGCGGGGCCGGGCCTGGATGCGCTGCTGCTCGGCGCAGAAGGACCGGAACTCGACGTCGGGGGCCGGCCCAGCGCCCCGCCTCCGCGAACAGCGCGTACCCTGCCCGCGCCTCGGCCCCGGCGGGCGCAGGGGCGGGGGCGGGGCCGGGGCCGGGGCGGGGGCGGACCGGCCTGCGGGCTCTCGTCGTACTTGAGCTTGAAGGCGGCGTAGGAGACGCGCGCCGCCGCCGAGTAGGGGAAGAGCTCGAGGGCGCGCCGGAAGACGATCTCCGCCACCTGCCGGCCGGCTCGAGGGGGCCGGGGGCGGGGCGCGTGGCGCGGGGCGCGGGGTGCGGGGGGCGGGGACCTGGAGGGCCGGCGGGGAGGCGTCCTCCAGCAGGAACCGCGTCGCAACCTGCCGCCCCCAGTCACCCTTGCGGGCAGCGCGCGCCGCGGCGGGGAGGGAGGGCGCGCCTCGGCGTGCCAAAAAATGAGAGAACGACGACCACGGTGGCCCACCCCTCTCCACCAACCCGATCCCCTCACCCCCTCTCTCGCTGCACCAGTCATAACGTCCACCCCACTCTCGTTTCAACCCTGCTATGCCCCCACGTCTACCATCATCCCCAAGCAACGTCTGCCGGCCTTTTCCCTAGGTCAAAGCCTAGCAATAGCTCATGTCTATTCAAGACAGTGCTATCAACTAGAAGAGACGAAGAGGAGCGCGGCCCCCCTTGAGCGCGGTCTGCATAGCAACGAAGCAGAATAGGCTAGACGATATTAATGTGTGCATTGAGCTAAACGAGGAAAATGCGTTAAGCTATAGCTACGCGATATTAATGAGTACAGAGAAGCTAAACGAGGAAACGTGTTAAGCTCTAGCTAGATGTAATTGATGTTTACAGAGAAGCTAAACGAGGAAAATGCGTTAAGCTATAGCCGCACGTAAGGACGGGAGCGTCAGCCAGAAGGCTTCCTGCTCTTCGAGCCCCTTTTAGCGGTCTGCTGCGGCCTCTGGAGATGTGTCGATGACTTTACCTTTCTTTTGTTTTAATTGTTTTAATTGTTTTAATTCGGAGGGTCAAGTTCCTAAGAAAACTTTGCGGACGCCGTGACGTGACGCTGTGACGTGGCGAGAAAACGGTGAGATACGTGACACACAAAAGATTGGTGCTGATAGTGCACTGATAGTGCGCTGATAGTGCGCTGATAGTGCGCTGATAGCTAGCCCAAGAACGAGCGGCCGCCTTGCTTACACCATTAAGCCGGATACTGAAGAAAAGCCAAGCCGGATCCAAGCCGGATCCAAGCCGGAGACAAGCCGTCGCTGAGCAGCACCAGTGACATGTTATAAAGGAATCGCACCGCCCTATAGGGACGAGCGGTTGGTTGCGCGCTTTCTCTGAAAATCTTTTGGAGCGCTATTGTTAAATGGAGCGACGGTTTGAGATTGCGCGGCTCAAAGAGCAGATAGCAGGCCAAGCCTCGGTTTTGTACAATCGCAGGTTTATTCATGGACAATTTAGAAACAAACTGCAGCGCATCAGTGCGAGTGGGTCACGCACGCGACTTCCGACACTACAAAAATACGCATCACTTCTGTACGAGCTATCAACAGTACCGAGGCCGCCGAGACTAGTTGCAGCTGCACGGCTTGAGCTTGCTATTGCTGAGGGAATTGTAGCAGGATTTTCAGAGCTGCCCGATCTGAGCGTGAGCGAGTTCAGCGAAACTGAAATTGCAGAGGAGGACGGCACAGTGACGACACGTACAGCGCTGAACGGGACATACGCTGACTGGGAGTACCGGCCCTCACGTGGAACAGGCCGAGTCACGTCGATGCAGGCGCAGCTCGAAAATAATGCGAGGTTCAGAGCAGGCGCAGTGGCGTTTGCGAGCGTGCAGCAAGAATTAGCAAGTCAGGATCGAATGGGCATAGCTTTGCAGGTCTCAGGAGTCGGACTCTATCGCAAGCCTAACGAAGACTCAGCGCTTGCAGTAGTGATTGAGCACAGGAAATTTTACCGCATACTCCCAGGCTCAGACGTTGTTGAGACGATCCGCTCACAGCTGGAAGAGCTAGATACTATTGCGCAGGAAAAGAGCCGTGATTCTTCCGCCTTCGAGACGTGGATTAAGCTACGCTTTACCGTGATTAGATACTTCAGACGTATGGGCGGCCGCGGACGCGGGTTTGTACTTCCGAGCTGGCTTGCACTCAAGCAGGCCTTGATCAATATCAATGCACCAAACAACGAGTGCTTTAAATATGCTGTCCTCGCAGCGCGCAATCCGCTGGCCCCAGGGGTGGATTCGAGGCATGCAGGAAGCTATCGGCAGCATGAGACATCGCTAGATTGTACAATGCTCACGTATCCGACGCCACTCGATTCGAAAATGTTCAGCAAATTTGAGTGTGCGAATAATGTTAAGCTCTGCGTCTACACGACTGCGCTAGACAAGCAAGACATCGTTCCGATCCACATTAGCGCAGCAACGGATGCTATACCGATACTGTACGTGCCAGCAGGCGATGGGAATGATGTGGGACATTATTTGTGGATAAAGAACATATCGCGACTGTTTGGAAAGCATGGGTCGAATGCGAAGCACTATTGCTTGGCCTGCCAGTGCGGCTTTGGCTCAGACGAGGCCTTTCAGAATCATCTTAAATACGACCGGTGCCTTGATCGAGATGAGCACGCCAGGGACGTGCTTCCGAAAAAGGGCGAGCACTTTATAAAATTCAACAGCTTCGAGAAGACGATTCGGCAAAGGCTTGTTGGATATGCTGACTCGGAAACAATGACTCTACCTGTTTTGCAGACCGAGAGTCCAGCAAAGACGAAGCAGCTAGGAGTCCACGCGATAGCTTCGATCGGCTGCTTAGTCGTAGTAAACAAGGGACAAAATCAAGGGACGAATGCAACTGCAGACAGCGTTGAAAATTCAGAGCCGAGGCGACAGGAGCATTTTTGGTTCTCGCATATGGGCAGCCCAACTGAGGAGTCTGCAGAGGCATTTATTGCTTGGCTCGATGAAAAGGAGCCGCAGTTTAAGGGAATTTTGGAGGAGGAAGCGCCGATGCAGATTACGCAGGCGCAAGAGCGCTCCTTTCAGGCAGCAGAAACGTGCTATATGTGTGGAAGCGAGTTCAAAGGAGGCAAAGATAAACATCGTGATCATTGCCATGATTCTGGGCAGTACCTTGGAGCGGCATGCAGGGCCTGCAACAGGCGACGAGCAAAAGCTGCCGCCGTGCCAATCTTCTTTCACAATGGCCGAGGATTTGACTTTCATCTATTAGTGAGGGCTCTGGCAGCAGGCTATAACCGGCGGAAAGTCGCAGAAAATGCATTCAGAGCCGAGGTTGAGCGCCAGTTTCAAGCCAAATACGCAGGGCGTGAGCTGAGCGCAGATCATGCGAAAAATGCAAGGAAGCGGCTTGAGCGCAAACTACGTCCTCGTGAGTTACTGTCAACGAAGTTTGACCAGGTGTTTCAGAACAGCGAGCGCATTTCACAGTTCACATACGGCATTTACGTTTTCCGTGACTCTGCTCAGCACCTGCAGGGCAGTCTCGATAGCCTTGCGGCTGCAGTACCTGATGAGAAAAAGAAAATCACGCGTGCACTGCATGAGGATGAGACACGGTTCAAACTAATGACGCGCAAGGGTGTCTATCCATACAAGTACATTACTGGCTGGGATCGTCTTGCAGAGACATCACTACCAGGGCGCCGCCAATTTTACAACGAGCTAAAGCAGTCGAAGTGCTCTCGGGATGATTATGCCCACGCTCAGTCGGTCTGGCGTGAGCTTGGTTGCAGGACAATGGCTGATTATACAATGGAGTACATGAAGACAGACATAGCTTTACTAGCAGACGTCTTTGAAAACTACCGGGACACGTGTATGGAGACGTACAAGCTGGACCCCAGCTACTTTATGAGCATTCCTGGGTTCTCATGGCAAGCAGCTTTGAAACACACCGGCCAGCAACTGGAGCTGTTCCACGAAGGGCAGGAGGATATGCACCGCTTTATTGAAAAAGGGATCCGTGGAGGAATCTCTATGATATCAAAAAGATATGCTCGAGCTAATAATGCCTGGATTGATAAGTACATCGTGGGTCACAGAAAAAAGCAGGGCTGGTTACTGTACCTCGATGCAAACAACCTTTATGGGCTTTCTATGAAACAAAAACTACCGACAGGGACTTCAAATGGGAGGACGTCAGTGGTATTACTGATCCTAAACTGTATATCACAGACCTTGATGTTCATGGTTCAAGGGGTTTTTCTCTGGAGGTTGACATGCATTGTCCTGAAGAGCTGCATGATTATTTCAGCGATTACCCGCTAGCTCCTGAGCGCATGTGCGTATCAAAAGAGCACCTGTCGGCAAAACAACAAGAATCGATTGAAAACGAAAAGCTTAGTGGAATCGAGAGAACGCCAAAGCTAGTTCCAAACTTGCTGCCGAAGAAGAATTACGTAGTGGATGCACGAGTGCTGCAGTTTTATGTGTCGATGGGGATGGTTGTTTCTAAAATACACAGAGTGCTTTCGTTCGAGCAAAGTGCATGGCTTGAGAGCTATATCGATTTGAACACTCTGAAGCGAAAGCAGGCGGAATTCCGTATGAAAAAGATCTCTACAAGCTACTAAATAATGCGGTATTTGGGAAAACGATGGAGAACGTGCGCAAGCACTGTAATTCCGAGCTTGTGACATCAGGAGAACGACTAGCGAAAATCAACACAGAGCCAAATCGCTTGAGACAGGTCGCTGTCTATGACGAGAACTTGGTGTACGTAAATAAGCGAAAGAGCGAATACACACTCAACAAACCGATCTACTGCGGGTTCGCAATCCTTGATTTGTCAAAGCTGCACATGTATCGGTTTTACTACCAGGTGCTCAAACCGCTCTGGGGCCAGCGGCTTAAGCTACTTGGAACAGATACAGACAGTCTCATAATTCAGATTGAGACCGAAAATTTATACGAGGACCTTCGCAAAATCAAATGCGAGCTAGATGTCAGTGAATACCCTACGAGTCACCCGTTCTTCGAGGGGATGCCAGCAGCTGAAGTGCAGCGACTACGATCGATGGGCAAGGTTCCCGGGCTGTTCAAGGACGAGTGTGGCGGCAGGCAAATGCTTGAGTGGATCGCGAACCGACCGAAATCGTACTATATGAGCACAGAGGAATCAGAAGTGCACAAGTGCAAGGGCGTTAACAAGACGTTCAGCAGCTCGCTGACACGAGATCTAGAGCGATACTACGACTGCATCTTTGGGGGCAAATCATGCAACGTAGAGGGGATTCTCGGCTTCAGATCGAAGCAACACCAGATCTGGCTACAGCAGACGTCAAAGCAAGCCCTGCACCCGCTTGATACCAAGCGATTCCTGTGCGAGGATGGTGTGAACACCAGGGCGATAGGTCACTTTAAAAATCTTTCAAATAACTAATGGCGCCCTCATTTAAAATTACTGCTCCACCAGGGGCATATCAAGTCGACATACTTTTCATTGGACGTTTTCGACTATTTGCAGCGATTGAGATTGCAACTCGATTTGCAGTTGTCAGAAAGCTTGAAGATGCTAAACAGATTCCGAAATTCATCGCTCAGCTGCCGGGGATCTGGGGTTTTTCGGGCGACAATGGCTTTAATACGGCTGCTGTGCGGGCAATGGCCGAAGAGAATTCATTTTCGATGCACACTGACGTCGCTAAGGATGATCACATATCGAAAGGCGACAAGCTAGGGATCATCGATCGATTCGCACGGACATTGCGAGCCCTGATTCAGGCAGACACAGAGGAACGAGGGTCGCCGAATTTTCTCTCCCGGCTGCCTGCTTTGATCAAGGCATACAATCAAACAAAACACAGCTCTTTTGGCAGAGAGTATTCACCAGCCTGGATGCGAGATCACCCGCAGATTGCTGCCCAGCTGCACCAGGTGCGTCAACGACAGAACGATATTGAGAGAGACGCGTTGAATCTACCAAAGCCAGGGACTGAGGTGCAGATACTGGAGCCTAAGAGCAGCATCTTTGCGAAGGGAGCTACGAAACCGAGCAAGGAGACGTACAAAGTCGTGGGGCAGGACAGGAACCGAATAAGGGTCGCAACCAAAGAGGGACAGATATTAAGCCGTAGAATCAAGCCTTCAGAAATTCGAGCCCCAAGACAGCTTCCAAATCAGTCAAAAATAGAACGAGCTGCGGCCAAAGCAAAGCAAGAGCAACAGCTACGGCGCGAGGGTTTAATTGAAACGAAAAAGTATAGCGGACAGAGTCGGCAAGCTCGTGAGCTCAAGAAACTAGAGGTTGCAGGGGAGCCTTCGCTGCGGTTAGGCAGTAAGGTCGCTGGAAACTATGCCCGCCGCAATTAGCGACCTAATTTCAGTGCGCCTTCGCTCTCGGTATTTTCGGTCGTTGTCAAGTTTTCGTTCAGGGTGTGCAAGGTTATATTGACGGGAGACAGCAATCTGTCGCTGCCGGTAATCTTGATTTTCATGGTATCGCTTTCGCTGCAGCTCTGCACGTCTTTTGCGTCTCTCTGCAAGTATCTCTGGCGTAACCTCAGTACGTATGTGCGCGGGCTTCTCAATATTCTTGCGAGGCCTGCCTCGTGGACGGGAAGCAGTCGTGAATTCAGCACTGTCCATTATGAGTGGGACTTTGATTGTTATATAGGAAAGAAATTCGAGAAACGTTTATGGCGCGTTCAAATCGAAAAATTAAATCGTAGCGGTTTATATAAAGCAAAATGGTCGCAGGAACAATTCGATTTGGAAAATATAAAGGTGAAACTCATCTTAAAGTAGTTTTATCCGATCCAAAATACGCCGAATGGTTATTGTCTTGGGAACATCTCCGTGAGTACGATAAAAGGCAATTGCAGCGTGCTTTTGAAATATGTCAATCGAATGATCTGGCAACAGTAAACGGGATGCTTGACTTTGCAGAGCGAGAGAGGAAACCAACTGTAGAGGATCTAACAGATTTGCCTGATTTTGACTTGTCTTAAAGAGATCTCAATCTCAGATTGTAAAGTCGCAGACAAGCAGCTCGGCTGCGCCAGATGGAGACAATTCCAGATGTTCCTGAAGGCGCTGTGGCAATCCCGATTGGTGGTATCCGGAATCATCGTCGAGTAATTGTTGCCTATGCTCTTGTGTCGCAGGATGACGCTGATCGTGTTCTTGGATTTCGCTGGTGTTTAGATAATGGATATGCCCGAACCAAGATTAATGGGAAGACCGTGTTGTTGCATAATTTTATCAGCGGTGAGTTAGAGAACGGATTGACTGTCGATCATATCAACAATAACAAACTCGATAATCGTCGCGAGAACCTGCGACTTGCGACAAAGCGCCAGCAGAGTTTAAACCAAAACCGGCGGGTCACAAACACCAGCGGATTCATTGGTGTTAGCTTCAATCAGCAGCGTGGTAAATGGCATGCACAATATCAGATCAATGGACATCGGAAACACATCGGATACTTTACTACTGCTGAAGCTGCTGCTAAAGCCCGTGATGCATATGTATTAGAGAATACTTCCGAATCTGATCGTCCATTCCTGCGGCTAAATTTCACAGCCGAATCCGTCTCCCCCCAAGAGCTCCCTTAATCTGTGAGCTCGTAGAATTGGCTTCAGAAACATTTGGAGTTGCAGGTTTTACAGATGCATCATCGAGCGATTGTGAAGCCTTCTCTTTTTCGTTTTTGAGATAGCGTAAATCTGGTACGTCCATCACTCTTGTCTTAAACATCTCGCTTCGCAACATCTCGCGGATCTTAGCTCTTTCTTGCTTGTCTTTTACATACGATTCGATATTAGCCGACCTCGCTTCTAGATCACGCAATTTGGCAGCAAGCTCATCAAATTGTGACTTTGATACTGATGCTGTCTTGATTTTTGGCCCTGAATACCGCGCTTCAGACGCCATTGCTTGTATAATTCTAGCAGCATCATCATCAATATCGGACTGCATTTCGTTTACAATTTTGACCTGGCTTTGTCGATCGTCAACCGCACTTGCATTAGCTGCTGCCGAGGCGATCGTTTTCGCTACAGGGGCATTTAATTGGGGGTTACTTGCGAGTTCCCCGCTAGGATTAGCAACAGCTGCGCCTTCAGTCGACCCACTTTCAACTAGTGGTTCAACAACATTAACCTTGCGTCTTTCACGATAACCCTTTTTAGGAATCCCGCGACCCATCTTATTTTATTAAGATAAGATTTTAAAACGCTTCTTTTTGGGAATAGGCGTTGACTCTTCTTTTTTAGACTCTTCTTCTTGTCTTAGCCATTTAGAGAAACGAAAACTCTTATCTTCGACAGCTTTATCAACGTACCAGGCCGTATCGTACTTGGTCCCATCAAGGACTAGACACTGATAATCATGCGCCCACTTTTCGAACATGGCTATAAACTCATCCTTTGGTAGGTGAGAAAACTCTCTATATATTGCCTCAAGTTCGGTGTGATTTGAATAACTAAAGAAAAAGCAATAATCGCTGTTCGATCTTATAGATTGACTCAACGCTGTAAGCTTTTGCGTCATAAGAATGGTACTGATATTAAAATGACGACCTTGTGTAAAAAGTCGATTTACAGTCTTGCTGTTTCGCAGATCCACAGTTTCAGAGGCAGCAACAAGATCATCCAAGACTAGCAATATCTGCGGCGCCGAAGGCAAGGAGCCTTCTTTGTCTCCGCCTTTCTGTTTGTTTTCGATCAACTTTCGCTGTGAATCAATGATTTCTGCAACAATAGATGGCTGAAAATCGTCGTAAAGCTCATTAGTTATTCCAGCATACTCGCCGTTGAATTTGGTGGCGGTAAACACTACGACGCGATTGATCTTTGTATACAGCAGTCGAAGCAGATGCTTTGTGCAATAGAAAGACTTGCCGCTATTAGACTTCGAAATAAACAGGGCCTTGAAGGGAACCCTCATAACTCCCGGCTGGAACTTTGCGAGCTCATCCATCAAAAAATAGTCGGCAGACAAGCTGCCTCGGCTGCGCCCAAGTACTGATATTCGCAGGCGATCACAACCGCAACCCTTTGACTAGAGGTTAACTTTGCGAAGACCCGCGGCATCAACAATTAGGACAGTGTGAAGGAGAGCGCGAATTTGGACGTAAATTTTGTTGTTAGCATCATACGCAGCAGGGTTCATGATATTCAGGAAGCAGCTGCTGGAGTTCGTCAGATCTACGAAACCAGTTTGAGCAGCATTTCGAATCGATTTATCCCCACTAATGCAAAATGGCAATCCAGTCAGCACGTACCTATTCAAAGGTGCATCGAGATTTGAGCACTTGAAGACATCAGCGATGAGTTCGGCACCTTGCAGGAGAGGAACGGGCTCATTAGAATAAAGTCGTTGGCCATTCAATTCGCAGGAAATAGTAATATCGCGAGCATTAGCCTCGGTTTTGAGGACACTGTGTTTTCCATCAGTTTGGTTCATGTTTGGCTGCTTGCGAATGCTAACGAATAGGCCGTAACAAAGTCCACTGATTTGAGACAGATTAATTCGGGTGGGCGCACCAGCACCAGCATAAGTAATTGAATCAGCATCAACCCAGCCGACATCGGTAGCGGGAATTGCGATTCCAGACGTTTTGACTTTCTCAATCACCTGGGCAAAAGTGGCCTCATCAACGTTGATGCAATGAGCAATAATCTTTGGATTCGAAAGCTCCGGATTGGCAGGGGTGACACTGAGAACATTGGGAGTTATATTCTGGCCGATGTTTGCAGGGGATGCAGCAGCAGCTCCCACGCTCCCAAGTCCATCTTCTTTAGAAGCATCACCGCCTATGGCATATTCTGTTACAAACCTACCACCATAGCTGGTTTCGACGAAGCCCTGGGCACGATCACGGAACCAAACCTCGACGGAAACCTCGCCAGATAGAGCACCAATCGGAAGCACAGAACCCTCCCAGGGACAGGGGATTTTTACACTGAAAATACCTCCAGTGCGATTGCTCCCCTGAGGTGGTGTTCCATGGAGCCAGCCACCGGATCGGTACTTCTTTTTAAGCTGAGCATCATCATTGTAAATCAGTGCGCTGTGAACAAGCCAGTCCTCGGGGACAATGTAGCTGTAGGAAGCATATTTGATTTCGATTCGCTTTACGAGAGCACCAACCGATCGCAAATAACCAGTGCGAACCAGGTCAGTGTCACCAGTAAATGCTGTCAGCTCGGGAAGGGTAAACTGGAGTTCGAGTCCCTGAAGGAAATTGTATCGGGGCAGGAAATAAGTAACCCTCTTTCCGAAGCAGTCTCCATAGTCATTGCTTGGGTTGACAACAACACGAACAGGCTTGGTTTGGCTCGTTAGACCTAACATAAGCTCGTTGTTCATGAAGAAGTCCTTCGCTTCCTGAGGTGTGGTGAGGAGCTCTTTGAGGCCGAGCCGCTGCAAATTCTGAGTAACATCCATCGAAGTATATAATTGCAGTGAAAGAAAATAATTCTGGACGAAGTCAGGGGCCTTCTGGCTCCGCCCGCTTCACCAAGACTCAGTTTGACGAATTGATCCAAGGATATGTCTTTGACCTTTTCTGGAGCTGAAGTTTTGCAAGTTCGTAGACAACATCACCATTGGGTTCGTCAGGACCATAACGAATTTCGAGAATAAATGACACAGGAGCTCCATTTAAATCAGCGATTCGCTGCATAAAATCGTATATCTCAATAGTCACAGAGTAGAGGTCCAGCTTTGAATAAACATACTTATACAAAGGAGTTGCTTCAGTTGAATCATAGTAGGCTGTCTCTCCTGGACGGAGGACACTTGGAATGCTAATTTTGGCAAAGAAGCCAGGAATTGAAGTATTGGGCATACTGACAAGGTCACCAATTTCAGGAATGCGTAGGAGCACATGGTCATCGGGAGTGA
This sequence comes from Cyanophora paradoxa, assembly GCA_004431415.1. Classification (NCBI taxonomy): domain Eukaryota; class Glaucocystophyceae; order Cyanophorales; family Cyanophoraceae; genus Cyanophora; species Cyanophora paradoxa. Next base: position 73,904 of record QPMI01000602.1, on the reverse strand, counting down.
CATCGGGTTCATAAGAGCCCTCTATATATTGAACATCGACAGTTAAATCCTTAGACCGAATCGGTAGAATTGATCTCAGCCCTAGAAGCTTTGCAGTTCGCTGAGCCCTTGCAACAGCCTGGTAGTTTCTGACTTCCCGCCCACCCTGGTTCGGTGCCAAAATCAGAGCAATAAAGAACTCGAAGTTAGCTGTGAACCCTATTAATTTAACCGCTGAATTATACGTGCACGTGATACCAGTCCCCGTCAACCTTTCGTTTATCTTTGTCACAAGCGAGGTGACGTCGTAATTTCCAGGTGGAATTGCAATGTTATTCCACGCTCCAAAGCCTGGCTGAGGTGGGTCGGGTCCCTCATTTGCAGGATCATATTTGCACCAATATATATAGGTGTCAAACACTAAATCCTCTGCTGGATCGAGTACATCAATTGTGCTCATTGTGTTGGGGATCTCAGCTGATACCAAGCGCACGGCTTTCACATCCTGATAAACTTTAGGCAGTCTTACTTTAAATTTCGAGGTGGATGTCAGCTCCTCCGCTTGGTGACTTGCAATGCAGACGTAGTCCGTCGGCATCTTTTTTATATCAGTTAGAGAATAAAAATGGTCGAAGACAAGCATCGACGCTGCGCCAGGCTCAGCTTTGACAGTAGAGACAGAAGGCCAATCGATTCAGAGGCAAACTTTGTGCTAGAAATAAATGAACCTATAATCAATCCAGTTGCTGTTCGACTTACCCAGTGTGAGTTCGCAAACAGCCTTTACACGAGCATTAGAGATGAGTATCTTTCGATCACCTTCCCCAACATTTGGACGGAAAATCTGGCAGTTTTTGAGCCTGGTATAATTACTACTGCAAATATGGGCGAAACAGATCTTTACAACTTTGGCCTATCGTTTAAGTTTGAACTGGGGGAATCGTAATGGCATATTTCAAATTGTTTCGGGACCCAGAGACACTGAAGATGTCTGCCTATTGCAACCGTTCCTGCACAGTCACCTGCCAGTTCAAAGCTCTATCGAATCTGCTAGGGCTGAACCGAAATGAGTCTCTCCAGCTGTCTCCTATCGTGTTTGAAGGAGGGCAAAGATCAGTAACTGCAGCTGAGCGATATCTCGAGGTTGCTGGCATTCCAGTAACACCTTCACACCCTGAATATGGCGTGGATTTCACCGAAAGAATGCGGAGTGAGCCACTTGGTTATGCTGTCGAATTTCCAAAGATAATTGACATGAACAGCGACCAGTATCTATTCCTTGTCTGTGAAGAGCTTCGACCATTTGCTTCAAAGCTTCGCCGTGGGGCCAAAACAATGTGCAACTACGGGCTTGCTCGAATTCAAATGAGCCAGGACGTTGGCAAGTTCGTTTACATAAATCAGGATCACAACGGCGAATGGATCCCCATCGAAGAGCGACTTGTGTTGACTTCCTTGCGACTGCGCATTGTAGACAGAGATGGTGATGATGTATTACTGAATGGATTGCCATGGTCTGGGGAGCTCCAGTTCATCACTTAGAAGTTAAGTTGTAGAAATGGGTGATCAACTTCGGGAGTATTTGCAAGCGCATAGGCATCTCGAGCACTAGCAGCAGCTTCAGCAGTAGTATAGTAGCCGATGTGCTTTTGACGACCATTTATTTTAAATTTAGCATGCCATTTTCCACGCTGCTGATGGAAGCAAACACCAATGAAACCACTTGTGTTATTTCGCAGCTGGCCACGATTCAAATTCTGCTGCCGCTTTGTTGCTACTCGTAAGTTTTCACGTCTATTATCAAGTTTGTTTAAATTGATATGATCCACTGTCAACCCTCCCTCAATATTCGGGTAAAGGAAATTATGCAATCTAATTGTTTTTTTCTTTCCATCCACTTTCACACTTCTTACTGCATAGCCATTGCCATCATTCAAATGCCATTTATTTTGAAGCACTCTTTCAGCATCCTCTTGGGACACAAGGGCATAGGCTCTGATATTCCCTCGGTGATCGCGAAGTGGAACTGTTACTGCTCCATAAGGAATGTCCATTTCTACAGCTGGACTGCTCACCTTTTCAGTTAGAAACCTTCAATCTCTTTAAGGCAAGAAGCCACTTGTGCTCCGCACTGATTTTAAAAGCGGCACAATATATAAAAAATGTCGCAGTTGATGCCTTTAGCTCAGATTGAAAAGTACTTGCCGTTGATGCGGGACAAAAAAGTATCACTTGTTGCGATTGGAGATAAGCCAAGCACACAAACAAACATAGGTTTTCTGCAAGCTTACCGCCGATTTGGTCCTGACGGAATCAAAAAGGAGCTCGCAACCAAAAACACAACTTGGTATCAGCGAAGAGAGAATTACATTAAGAGGCGACTGGGAGGGCGTAATGGAGCACCATTTTGGGAGAAAGATAAATCTGGCAGAACTATTCCAACACGTCTTGGACTCTCTCTGATTTCCTGGGCATTCATGCCGCCGCCTAATTAATGTAACGTCCCCGGAAATCAAGCCGGAACGCATTTACATTTATAAATTCGTTTGTTATAATTTGCACATAGTTATACACCTGTGGGGTGATCAAATGCGAGTCACTATGCATTAGATCGAAGCCTGTCATAGATGGGTTTGCAGCAAGCACATTTGCTAGGACCGTATTTTCAAAAAGCCTCCCATCTTGGACATATCCTAAGTTGGTCAGAATGCTGAAATTAAATAGGACTCCGGCAGCAAAGGCTGGCCCATACATAATGATTTGATGTAGCTCAAAAGGCTTGGGAAACTCGACTTTGATCCAGGGATTAGGTAAAGTGCCACCCTGAAACCCTGTTGAGTTGGGTCGCACGTGAGAAGGTGGGTGCAATTCCTCGAAGTCGTTGCTTGTGATATTCGCATCTGGAATTATAAACCAGTTGACATCAAATGGAGGCTCAACTGTTAAAGTAGACGATATGATTAGTCTCTCATCGTTCAGTAGGTCGTAGTTCGCCAATAGAAAGCTGCAGAGTGCATTTATTTTAGCATTTATTTCGATTTGTTTCAGCCATAAATCTGTTGTGGAAATCAAATAAGAAATATTCGATGGGGAGGCATCATCAAGCTTGCTCATGACTGCAGCTGGCAGCGGAACACTTAAACGCCAGTATCTTGTTAGATTCCTATCCGCATCAACTGGAAGCAGTTCCTGCATTTGAAAGTGGGATTCCAGCTCGCTACCAGCCATTAGCATCGAAATAATTGGGCTGCCCGAGAGGGATAGGATCCAGCCCAGGGCGCCCCAGCCTGACGTCTCCGCATTTGAAAAACCTGCAGTCAATTGCTCGCTAGCTTGGACCTCTCCGCAGCTGATGCTCACAAGAACAATTGGATCTTCTGCATCGTAAATTTTACTGGCGTGGCTGAGTGCAGCAACTGAGGGATTATTCAAACAGGCTATCGCCCCGTCAACAAGGTTTTTGTCCCCTAGAACCTTCGGTGGAAAGAATGTAGGCGCTGCAGAAGATGCTCTCACTGCATCACGAATCAGCGTGCTTGAATATGGCCCATCCTTCGTAAAAACTACTGGCTGCATCCGAACTGTATCAAACGCTGTAATTAATATGTCTTTTGTCGATTCTGCAATTGTGTAGTCCAGGGCAACGTCTGTAAGCACCGACTCTAGAGGGTTTGCATCATACCGGCTTCCTGAGAGCAAGCTTGTCAGTGATCTTGGATTTGCAAATATTGTTGGCAGGTTCGTTTGATATAGACTCAAGATATCACCTGCAGAATATCGGTAAGCAAGAACAGAGCCTGGAGTTGATGGGATCGCCAATCCGGCCGCTATTATTGCCCCTGTTGAGGTGCCTGCAAAGAAATCAAACAGCTGTGGTATTGCTTTCCCAGTAATCGCCTCAATCCGTTGCAGAATTCTGGCAATAATTATACCACGAGCACCTCCACCTGATAACGAGAGAATGACCTTCATTTTTAAAAGGGGGCTTATATAAAAATGTCCTACATCTTGAAGAAGCCAGTGCCACTTCGTAGATCTCCAGATTTCGTTGATGATCGACTCATTAATATTCGCGTTTTTGGAAGCATCTTGGCAGACTTCAATGCTGATCGTGACATCCACAGGACCGAGTTTAGTCGACCAGCTGCATTAATTCTGCGGAACTCTCACGTTGGTGCCCCAGATATTGCACAGAGATTCTGTCTTGGTCCCACTGAGAACTTTGTTGCTGAAATTATTGGGTCCAGGGCGTTGCCACGACACCTGCGAATTGCCTCCTCAGGCACAGTCTCCAAGTATGATTCTGGTAGATTGATATTTAGGCTCCAAAATGATAGAGGGGTCCATACATCAGCTCTACGTCTAATTGATGAATCAAATGATGTCGCAAACAAAACTGCGGCTCAAATCACTGGGCGAATTCTCCTTGGCGAAGATGCTGCAATATCAGTGCTTGCATCACAAATTCAGCCGTTCCCCTGGGATCTACTATATACCGATGCACGAGAAGCAAATCTTCTTTTCGGGTTTGATGTAAATCAAATCGATACCGAGCCAGCCACCAGGTTCGATATTCCTGGATGCACCTTCGGCTCTATCTTGATTGAGGCTGACAGGCACCTGCTCCCGGCATTGCATGATAGATATGACCTAGGGCTTCGCACCAGGCAGTGGAGAAATATTCATGGAACTAATATTTATCAGGATGGTAAGAAGGTTAGCACTGAAGAGCAGGTTATCAACATTTTCAACTACTACTTCGGACCTATTGTCCCTATACCACCTCTTCCAGGGTTACCAAAGCCGCCAATCCCGGATGGACCTGGTCGAGAGCGAGTTGCTGATGAGACAGTTCCTTTCGGTCAACATATTGTCAGTTGGGAGCAAGTTCGCAATAAACCTATCTTCGAACCGAAAAAACAAATAGATGAACAGTATTTACCTCCTGAAATCGATATATTAGAGCTTGATGATTACCAATTTGTCCAGATGAGGAAGAGTTTTTACCTGACGGTTTCGACCCGCAAGAGTATGAGTATGATCAATTCGACCCAAATGAGGAAGAGTATTTACCCGATGGTTTAGATCCACAAGAGTATCAGTATGAACAGAATTATGAACCCCATGAGGAATATTTAGCAGATGGTCTCGAACCACCAGTTGTGGATTATGAGCAACCTTATGAACCCCATGAGGAGTTTTTACCAGATGGATTACAACCGGAGCTTTTTGAGTTCTTTCCAGATTGGGAACAGATCAACAACAAACCAGCGAGATATCCACCAGAGGATCACAACCATGATTGGGATGAGATCTTGGGTAAACCTGAGAAATATCCACCTGAAGATCACAGGCATGATTGGGGCGATATCGATGGAATTCCACCTGAGTTTCCGCCGGAAGACCATTTACATATTTGGAGCGAAATACGAGAGCAGCCCACTTTTGCATCAGCAGGAAATGTATTATTAGGAGATATTAACAATGGTGTGAGTCTCTACCAAAATATAGACACACCAGAAAGATTACAATTAAACGATTATTATGTGAATCGTCAGGGAATCGATGCAGGCACCACAATGGATGGCGAATTGTATATTAGACCACCCACAAGGGATGTAATATTACCACTTGGTGGTGGTATTGAAATAAAAGACACAAAACCGGGAATCTACTTAACCAGTTATTATGCGGAAGACGTCCCAATGACAGGAGGTTTAATATCTTTACCATCAGATCCGGCAAACTATACCGACAAAAACGCAGCCATTCAAATTAATGTGACGAATGTTAGCGATTTGGATGGATCAAGACCAAAACTTATATTCAGTCGTGAACAACTCGCAGCAGAAACACTTTTAGGAGATCGTGACGATTATAAACAATGTGAGGTAGCATGGATTAAAACAAATTATAACGGTGGAGTTCCTGAGGGTCTTTTAGAAATCAATCAGAGAGCCTCAGCAAAAAACATTCATAACGAAAATATTTCAAGAGTCGTAACAGAAGATTATTTTAGATGGGATAATATCCCTGACGCACCCGAAACATTCCCACCCTCAAACCATGAACATGTTAAAGCCGATATTACAGATTTCGCACATGAACACGTCAAAGCCGATATTACAGATTTTGCCCACACTCACACAAAAGACCAAATAACAGATTTCGCACACAAACATGTCAAAGCAGATATTACGAATTTCGCACATGAACACGTCAAAGCGGATATTACAGATTTCGCCCATACTCACACAAAAGACCAAATAACAGATTTCGCACACAAACATGTCAAAGCAGATATTACGGATTTCGCACATGAACACGTCAAAGCGGATATCACAGATTTTGCACACACCCACCTTAAAGCAGATATTACAGACTTTGCACATACTCACCTAAAAGCAGATATTACAGATTTTGCACATACCCACACAAAAGTGGATATCTCAGATTTTGCACATAGGCACAATTGGGACGAAATAGATCAACAGCCAGTTTTTGCGCAATTGAATGCAATCGGAAATGTTTTTAATGGAGTCACACTTTACCAATCGATTAATACACCTGAAAGGCTATTTTTGAATGATCATTATGTTAGTCTCAATGGGTCATTTACAGGTCAAGAAGGCACACCGATGGTGGGGACTCTTGCAGTAAGATTACCGAGGGATTCTATCGTGAATACAATTTACGATGGCGATTTTAATGTAGGAGTAAATGATACTTTCCCCAGTATCTATGTTACGAATTATCACCCGGGTGAAACAGGACAAGTAGCTGATTTTTCAGCAGCGATACAAGTAAATGTAACAGATCAAAGTGCATATGATGGAGCAAGACCTAAAATAGTTTTCACAAGGGAGAAAGTTGTAAACTACCTTCCAGTTGCAGGACAACCCACAGATGATCATGGTAAATGTGAGATGTCCTGGATTAAAACAACATCAGGTGGCGCCTTAGAAGTCAATCAGAGAATGGCGGCGAAAAACTTACACAATACAACCCTTTCAGGTGTTGTTACAGATGATTACCTTACCAATAAAGGATATCTCACATCCGCGGATTTAAGCACTTACACAACCGATGCAGAGTTAACCTCAGCTCTTGCGAATTATCTACCTCTTACAGGTGGGACTGTCAATGGAACTGTGAATGCTACCACTCTACAAATTGGTGGAACCACAATTCCAAAAGGTTATGATTTCGACCAATTAGATGTTATTTCGACAGATAGAAGCGCAAATAATTGGAATTTAGGATGGACAGCAAGAACAGGACAAACAGGATGTTTCACAACACCACTAAATGATGAAGATTGTAGCGGATGTTGGATGAGGTGGGTTGTTCCGACAGGTATGAAATCATTTTATATTCAGCATATGCCGTGGGCGAATTGTCGATATTATGACATCTACGGGCAAACAGCCAATAATAACCAGCATTTCTTAAAACGTATAAATGCATATCAGGGAATCCAGGAAGTTAATCAAGATGGGACACATAATACTCTTTTGTTTGTCTCAATCAATTGTGAGTTTTACACAAAGATATATATTCAAGGTCGAAAAGGTCGCATTCATCTCACAGGTGTTTTTGGGTGGAGCAGACAGAGAGCAACAGATAATGAATTGGGCATGATCTCTTGGGATAATATATTTAGCAAACCATCATTTTACTCAGCCGCAGACCTCCCAGGAACGGCAACATGGGCAACTAACACATGGTTAAAATCAGTAGATGCAGTCGAGCGAATTTGGTTTGGTAATGGCGATTGCACATATATACGAGGGAGACCAAATGGTGATGGTGTCTCAATTGAATTCAGAAACTCAGCAGATGGAGCAATTTTAAAGTCTTATAACAATGGTAACCTTTGGATAAACAACACTTTGACAGTTCCCACAATAAGCGCTACCACCATTGGCGCAACAACCATAGATGTTGCAACATTAAAGAGAAATGGTTATGACGTTCCGAAATGTTACGCTTTTGATGACACAGTAGCAGGTGGTGCTTATCAGTTATCGAGCGGAACTTGGATAACCGGTGGTGGGTGGTATTGGGATCCAGGATATAATTATGGAAGTTATGCACACAACAGTGAATCCTATGATACAGCAGTTCCTACAACTACTTGGATTCAATACACAATCCCAGCAGCATTAGTAAATGGGACAGCATTCCTTACACATTTACCATGGTATAATTGCCGTTATTTTGAAATTTGGGGAGTCCGTAGTAATGGAGCAGTCGTATTTATTACGAGAGTTAATAACTATCAACCACATGACGGCAGTAGCGACGGTTACCACAATGGAGTTAATAATGTCCCAATCTTCCTTGCCGGTCGATTTACTCACATTCGTATTTATCCAAAAGTCGGAAGAGTTCACATTATGGGAATTGGTTTTACACACGATCGCGCACATAGTAGTTCTCATGGTGGTTCAACCGGTTTTATTCATTGGAATAATGTTTACAGTAAACCTACTATTCCTACATCCTATCTGTCGTTAACAGATGTCACCAATTCGATTGGAAACATTACAGGTTTTGATACTTGGAGTGGACATGGTAGTTACAGTCTTAATTATGTTGGATCTTGGACAGGAGGTTGGGTTCCTTCTTACACTAATCCCATTGATGGATTTTATAGCAACAATGTAGATGATCAAACAAGTTCAGATTATGCACAAATTGAAGTCCCAGCCAATATGAAAACATGTCATGTTCAGTATTTGTGTTGGACAAATTGCAGATATTTCGATATTGGAGGCTATCGAAATGGGAGGTGGCATCACATTATGAGGGTGAATTGCTACCAAGTCGTTTCAAATAATTACGATTCAGATTGGCATGATGGCTTAACATGGACGTCTTTCCATTGTGATACATTTTCTCATGTTAGATTTGTTGCAAGAAAAGGGAGATGTCACATTGGCATGATTGGTTGGACAAAAGAAAAAGGAAGAACCGCACCAGCAAATGGTATGATCAGTTGGGATAATGTATATAGTAAAGATGCTCGCACAACTTGGGCAACCGGAACTTGGATAACATCAGATGATAATTATGGGAGAGTTTATTTCGGTTCATCATCAACTACATACATTAAAGGTTATGGTTACGAAATGATCCATTTTAGAGCAGGAAATGATATAACAATGCAAGCTTTTTATAATAATGGTGACGTTTACTTTTGGGGATGGCTTACACAAGGAAGTGATAGAAGATACAAAACCGACATTAAAAATATAACCGGCGCCCTTTCAGCAATCGAGAAATTACAGGGTGTGAGTTATAAAAAGATTGGTGATGAAAAACAGAAAGTAAATTTAGGTTTAATTGCGCAAGATGTCGAAAAAGTGATACCAGAAGTAGTAGGTAAAAATCACGAAAATTATTTAACCCTTGCATATACGGGTTTAATTCCAGTTCTCATAGAAGCCGTTAAAGAATTATCCCAGAAATGCAAGAGTTTACAAGATCAAATAGATCAAATTAAAAATGTCTCGGTATAATAAATGGCGACATATCCACTCGGTGGAACTCCTTCTACTTCTTCTGAGCCTGTCGCTCTTGCTTTTGATACTATCAAACTTGTAGCCGCACTACAAAATGTCGAAAAAACGATCCAGCAAACTACCAAACTGTCACCAGTTGTTCATGAATATAAAAACCTCTTGGTTAATGTCCTTGCGCAATCGGCTTATGGCGACCCTGTTGCTAAATACACTGAGTGCGATAGCAATATCAAAGCAATGACAGCCAACATTCAAGCTCTTTCTGTTGCTTACCAAGCCCTTGGAGCGAGAGAGAGAGAGATGAAGCAAAAGACACGCCCGTGGACTGGGGTGAAAAGGTATGGCAATGCCGCAGAGGCCCCGAGCGGGACATGCAAGGCACGCCAGGGACCTACCCAGCACAGGTAGTGGTGTGCGTACGCACCGCAAGGGACAGGGGCCGGGCCCCTGCACCGAAAAAGCAGAAGGAAAGAAACCATGCAGAGACCCACAGGGCCCCCACCATGGAATACCCCGAATCCCGGAACGACCCGCTCCCTATCGAGCCGCCCGGGGTATTGAGGGTGGCAACCCACAAAACAAAGGCAGAAGCAGGAGCAAATGCAATCAAATTACAAAACAGCCTCATCCATATCATCTCCAGAGCCATGGCTCCCTCCAGAAGAGCGGCCACGCTTAGGAGGAGGAGAAGGAGAACGATGGGCACGAGAAGACGAAGCTGCAGCGCTAGCAGACTGACGAGCCGCACGAGCCTCACGAGTAATGATATCTGCAACATGCTGACCCTTCTGCTTAATGTGGAAAGACTTAATAGTGTCGGAGACAGTAGCGGGCAAAAAGTAGAAAGTAGGATCACGGTGGAAGTGATACAAAATGCGAGAATCAGAAAGAGCCCGAATGGTATAATACGCAGTACGAATAGGGTGGGTATGATCTGTACACTCCTGGACTGCAGGGAGGCCGCAATTGGCTGCAGTATTCGCAGAAAAATAATTCATGTTGGAGGAGCGGGTGGGATCTGCGACAGAAGCCCAGTAGGGGACACTAGCAAACTCAGGACGAGGAGAGTTGACATGAAACCGACTAACACCATGAAGGCCTTGCAAGCCTATGGACTGAATCTTAGTAGGAAGACCGGAAGAAGATTTCAGCTTGTCATACTGCCCACGAGAGGCCAAGTGAAGAGGATGAGTGACAGGGACCTCTACAAGCAAAGAGAAACGGCAGTGGAAAGAGGAAGTAGACACAGTAGACCAAGGCTGGAAATTTGGCCGGCAAAAAGTAGTATACGAGGAGCTAGCCGCAGACTCAGAGATGGTCGGAGAACAGGATGTGACCGGCAGGTGGAAAGCCACTGCGAGAAGGCGTGGGAAGTCCCCATCCCCGAGAAGGGAGGAGCGCACAGTGACACCCTTATCTGAAAGCCAATGAGGAAAGGTGGCATATTTGGAGGAAAGATAAAGGTTGTCCTCAGATCGAAGGGCTGCCTCAAAGGCCACAAGCTCATCGAGAAATTCTTCATTAGAAAACTGTGCTATATTACGAAGAGCCTCATCAATCTCAAGCATATGGGGTGTGGGTGACTGATACCCGAATTCATACAGAAAGCTGGTAGGAGGAGAATCACCAGAAGGAGGGTGCACCATAACAACAGAAGCAGCCTGAAGGTGATCAAGAGCACGAGTAGTAGGAGACCGGAGATGATCCTGACTAATTCGCTGACGAACTACATGATTCTCAGGAAGAAGATCAAGAAGGGAGATCATCGAGCGGTGCATGTGAAAGTAGGATCCAAAAGCACCAAGAGATAAGGAAGGATACAATTTGAAGCGATGAGCATCACACTGCCGAATATTATTCGGAAAGACCTCACGGGTCTGGGAATGCACAAAAGATTTGGATTGCTGGGGCAGCAAACGATCGACATATAGGCTACTGCCAGAAAAAGCACGCTGCTTAGAGAAAAGACTTTCAAGCGATTTAGCACGGCCCTTAAGGAAAACATCACGATCAGAAGCAGAGATCTTGCGGATGTCTGCAGTTTCCCCCCAGACGGGGTCCAAAGACCAAGAGGTATTGACACCAGAGAAAATGGCATTCGCCTCAGCAAAAGATGAGAGAGCTTCGGTCAGCGCCTGACGGCTACCAGGCCACACAATGAAAGTGCCATACTTCTGAGAAACTGGGGCTGAGATGAAGATGGGCCAGGAATTCAAAGAAGGTTTCTCAAGCAGCTTAAGTGCAGGAACTGCAGGCTTGCGGGGGCCGCGACGAGGAAGATCCGAAGTCTCATCCGCATTCTCATCATCAAGCTCATCAAAGTAATCGGTCACAATCACGTCCGCAGAAGGTGCGCCATCAGGCGCCTGGGGCGCGGGGGCACGCCTGGGAGGCATGAGGATTGTACACACTGCGCAGGAGATGGATGAGCAACAAGAGCAGTGAAGGGACGAAAGCGATCGCTGGGCACGGGCGAGATGCGAATCTAATCACTTTGGCTTGATGTCTGCCGACTTTTTTCACTTTCCTTCTTAGTAAAACAAGCAATGGGCGAATATAATCGGGTTCAGCTACCTATCTATTCCCTTGGATCACCTGCTACTCACTTTCGCCAGCATGAAGTAAATGATGAGGTTCGAGGTTTAGAATCCACAGAGAGACCCAATTCCAATGGAAACTCTTTTGACAAAAATTCGATTATTCGAGTTAAAGAGCTGAGAGCTGATAAGAATTCAGGTGTGGTGAAAACAACTCGACTTCTTGTCACAAATGCAAACTTCTTCCAACCTACAAATGGAGGTCCAGATGCTTACAGTGTTGATCTGAAAGCCCTTGATTATGATAAAAACACTGCTGCTGTAACTGTGAGATCAGGAGGAGCATTTATTGGTGGTGGTTGCAGAGTCTCAGGTCAACTCTCTTCATCAATTGCATACAATGATGTCCCAGATACTCTTGAACAAAATGTGGAGAACCCACAACGAATTCGGTTCTATACCCCAGTTGCACAGCAACCTTTTCTGCATTTCTATGTTGCATCATCTGTCACTCTTGAAAATTCAGAATTGGTTTCCATTACAGGAACTGATCGAGTGAGAAGGAATATTCCTCTTCCCACAGCAATGCTCTCAATGTGCAGAGCAAATAATAACCAACAAGGTCACAATTACCTATTCTTTGTTCAAGCATCCAACCATTTCGGTCGAGGATATTGTGTTTATAACAATTTGACATTTACCTATGATTTGTTTGTAACTGAGGTTGGAGTTTACAATACTATGATAATTGGACTGAGAACAGATATAGCTGCTGTTTCAGCACTTCGTGGTGTGAATATTGCTGATATTTTTACAACCGGATTTTACCAGGAGCCAGATGTTATAGACGATCCAACACCTTAAAATATATATCACTTTAATGTAAAATGACTGAAATTGAGCGTATTGTCACGGCACAACTTTCGCTCGCAGCCCCAGCTACACATGTTTTACAACATTCTACTTTTGACGATGTAGAAGGTCTTGAATCAACAGAGGTTCAACCTACAATGAATACCTTCGGATCTACACATAAACTTAGATTGCAGGAACTCCGATGTGATAAAAATAATGGTGTGGTCAAAACTACAAAGTTGCTAGTTACAAATGCAAATTTTAGCGCCCATTATGGCGATCCAGACAGCTACGGCGATCCTCTTTCGACTTATTCCTTCGAATCTCGTTCGGGAGCTATTAACTGCCGAAATGGTGGCGCATATGTTGGCGATGGTCTTCGTGTTGGTGGAGCTATCGGAGCTCCTCTCTTTGTGAACGATCAACCGAACCCGATTGATAATTTAACGCGTATTCGCACCTACGTTCCCAGCATGAATGCACCATATATTATTAAGATCTTTCCAATCGTTGTTAATGAGCAAACATCAGTAGTTGATTCTCTGGTTGAAATTGGTGATCATTTCAAGGTAGTAGTGGATATCCCACCTGATATCTACGCTCTCTGCCAGGTTGAAGGTGGAACTCCGAATATTACAGTGGTAATAACTCCTTACGATAACTTTGGAATCGCTTATCATGGTGTAAATTTCGGATTAGAAGATTATCAGTTTTTAGTAAGAGCTACCAGGTTTGGTATCTACAAATGTATCCTTTATGCTGAACGAACCGATGCTATTGCTAAACAGAACACATATGCAGAGTACTACGGCACTAATAGGTATTTTCCTATATTCGGCAGCGATACAGCTCCATAGCTGCATTCCTTTGTTTTTTTATATTTTTCCATTAATAGATGGATTTGCTTCGAAAATGTTTGGATATGTTCCATCTCAACGTCACCAGCAAATTGAATTGTAGTTGCTGTGAGACGACCATTAATCTCGAAATATCAGACACAGAAGGCTCTCGCACCCCAGAAACTCAGGTTTCGCCTATTAACACACCCAGGACTTCTAGGTCCAATTCTCCATTTACTCGAACCGATTCACCTGTACCTTGGCTTGATGCTGAAGGCCGAAGATTGTCTTGGCCTCCCCCAAATATCCCGAAGCCGCTGAAAAGAAAAAAGTCCTTGCTATCAAGTTTCAGAAAGGAGAAGACTCCAGTTTCGGAAAAGCAACCAGATCAAGTGGAATGAGGCCGCACCAGACCGCTCTGGGGGCACGAAGTGCTTCAATGTACTCATTCATATCGCCTAGATAATCCTAAACGATTCTCCTCAGTTAGCCTCGTCGTACTCATTCTTATCGCCTAGCTTGAGCTAAACGCCTTTTCCTCAGTCAGCTTCTTCGTACTCATTAATATCGCCTAGACTATTCTGCCTCGTTGCTCTGCAGACCGCGCGCATGGGGGGCAGCGCTCCTCTTCGCCTATTCTAGTTGCCAGCTCTGCCCTGAATAGTCGTGAGCTATTGCTAGGCTTTGACCTAGGGAAAAGGCCGGTAGACGTTGCTTGGGGATGATGGTAGACGTGGGGGCATAGCAGGGTTGAAACGAGAGCGGGGTGGACGTTATGACTGGTGCAGCGAGAGAGGGGGTGAGGGGATCGGGTTGGTGGAGAGGGGTGGGCCACCGTGGTCGTCGTTCTCTCATTTTTTCGTGCCAGGCGCGGGTCATCGCGAGGTTGAAGGCGCGCCCCGTGCAGCGCCGCCTCCGGAAGTGGAGCCCGGTGAACGCCCAGAGCGCCCCCGCCGCCAGGGGGATGCCTGCGCGCCGCTGAGCCGAGCGGGCGGGGCGGGCGGCAGGGGCCTCGGGGCACCGGCGAGGAGGGCGCCGTAGAAGGCGGCGGGGGAGGAGGCGCGGCGGAGGTCCTCCCCGTAGCGCCCCTCCGCGAACACGAAGAGCCCGACCTGGGCGCGGAGGGGGCCCGGCGTCAGCGGCTCGCGGCGCCCGCGGGAGGGCGCGCCGGCGCGCCCAGACGAAGACAACAGCCACCGCCGCCCGCAGCTGGTTCATCCACAGCCTGCGCCGCGTCAGCCCGCCGCAAGGCGTGGGGGAGCGGGAGGAGGGCGAGCCTGTAGAAGGGGTAGAGGTCGAGGACGGAGTGGAGAAGGGCGGCGCCGAGGGCGAGGGACAGGAGGCCGCGGGCGACGGGCCCGACGTCGGAGATGGCGACGCAGACGGCGGCGGCGGTGAGGGCGGCCTGTGCGGCGAGCTCGCCGCGGGCGTGGGGCCGGGCGGCCCACACGGCGGGGCGGTGCGGGTCGGCCTCGAAGAAGAGGAGGTTGTAGGAGAAGCAGAGGGCGGCGAAGCAGAGGAGGAGGGCGAGGGAGGCGAGGGCGAGGGGCAGGTGCGCCCCCCGCCAGCACGCCAGCTCGGCCCCGAAGCTGCGGTGCGGCGCCCCGGGGAGGAGCGAGGGGCAGTCCCACGGCTCGAGGAGCACGAGGAGGACGGGGACGTAGAGGCCGGCCTGCGCGTGCCCCAGGACCCGCAGGAAGCGCAGCGGGAAGCGGAACTTGAACGAGTGCCGCGCGAACGAGTAACCGACCTGCCCGACGCCGGTCGCGGGGGCCGGCGGGGCGGGGGGCGGGGGAGGGGGCGCACGTAGGCGGCGTTGGCGAGGCAGAGGGCGACGGCGAGGGCGACGGCGAGCCAGAGCGCGTAGAAGGTCCCGTAGGGCACGTCGTCGAACTTGACGTACCCCCGCAGGCCCGCCCCGAGGGGCTCGAGGGGCCCGCCCCAGCCGTCGTGGCCCCACCCGCAGAGGGCGACGGGGAGCAGGAGGGCGAAGAAGGTCTGCGCCGCTAGGTCGAAGACGCGCCACCGCAGGCCCCGCCTCATGTCCTGCGCCCCCCCGACGTCAGCGCCGCGGACCGCGAGTTTCACGACGAAGGGGGCTGGGCACCTTCACGGCCACGAGGGCGATGCCTGGACGGCGGCGAGCGGGACGAGCGCGCTCGGGTGTCAGCCCATTGCGCCGCGGAGGGAAAGGGTTGAGCGCGTCTAAGCGCAGACACCGTAGACGAGGGCCTTGAGCTGCTCGATCTGGTGCGCGATCTCGCCCAGCGTCCCCCCGCCCCCGGTCCGGCTGCTCGCGCGCACGACGTCAGCGCCGCACCTCCGCGATCGCGAGCTCCAGGCGGGGCGGGGCGGGACGGTGCGGGGCGGCGACCTCGAGGTCCAGCTCTTCCCCGACTTGTCGCTCCCGCCGCCCCCGCTGCTCGCGTTCTCCCCCTTCTTCCGCGCCATCGCCCCGATTGCCGAGGTCGCGGCGCCAGACGAAGCGGCAGTGCGCGCGAGGCGCTCAGATTACGAGCGATCAGCTTTTAATCTGCTGGTGCTTTCGCGCCGCCGCAGCATTCGCCGGGAGGCTGTCGTCAGCTGCAGCGCGCGCTAGCCGGCGCCCTGCAGCTGGCTGCATGCGCAGCAGGCGCTCGGGGTTGCGCCGGCTGCCAAATCAGACAGATCGTGCTTCTTAACTGTAAGCTGCAGCTGAAGGGATGGCGGCGCGGCCGATTCGAGGTTGCGCGCGAGCGGCACCTAGGCCTCCGCGATATCCAGCCTGCGGTTCCGGATCCGTCGAAGGCCGCGCTCGGCGCTCAACGCGCAATCGCAATGAGCGCGATCGCTTCTAGCTGGGCTGCGCGCGCACCTCGTTCCCCTGCAGCTGTTGCGTTCCTGGACTCCCTGCGCTGCTCCCTGAAGCTGCTCTGCTGCTGCTGCGGAGATCGACTTGTTTTTGTGCTTGTTGCGAACTAGACTTCCGGCCTTGACTCATCCACTGCTGTCTGCTTCAAATTCAGCTGCCGGCCCCGGCGGCTAGCGCCAGCGCTAGCGTCCCAGCGCTAGCGCTAGTGCAAGTTGTGCAACCCTGCAAGTGCTACCGGTAGGACATCCCGGAGACAGCATATTACGGCATGCGTCGAGTAGCTGCAGCGCGGGGCGCCTACTGCTTCTTGTCGGAGGCGGCGGGGGCGGCCTTGAGCTTGCCCTCCGCCCCCTCGTCGGCCCCCGCGGCCTCGGCGGGGAGCTCCGGCGCCGCCTCCCCCGCCGCCTCCTCCTTGCCCTCCCCTACGATCTTCGGCTCCACCGCCCGCTTCACCGTCTCGACTGCGCGGCGGCGGCTCAGCCGAGGCGCGCGCGGGGGCCCGGGCCGGCCGCACAGGTCGTGAAGAAGATGGCGCCGCCGAAGCCGATCACTGCGCGGGGCGGGGTGAGAGGGCGGGGCGCCGGGGGTCGGGGCGTGGGGCGCGCTGGTCATGCGGGGGGCGAGGCCGCGGAAGAGGGCGCGGGGCCCCTCCTCCTTCACGATCCGCGAGAACGCGTCCGCGATGCCTGCCGCCCGTCAGCCCCACGCCTTCCCGGCCCCGGCCTCGGCCCCCGCCCACCCGTGTACTGCCGCGCGTCCCCGATCCGCTGCGTCATCAGGCGCGTCTTCCTGCCCGCCCCCGGGCCGGCCGGGGCGTTCAGAAGAGGCGGCTGCGGGGCGCGCTGCGAGGCCGGCCCAGCTCACACGACGTCTGCGGGGCGCGGGGTCACGAGGGGCGGAGAGAGGAGCAAGGGGGGCGGGGCGGACCGAGCGGGGTGGTGAGGCCGGCGGAGATGGCGCCGGCGACCATGCCTCGGGGGGCGTCAGGGGCGCCCCGGGGGCGGGGCCCGGCGGGGAGCTCCGGGAGGGCGCACCGACGGCGGTGATCTCGTGGCCGTGGAGCTGGCGGCCGCCGGCGGCGC
The DNA here is from genome assembly GCA_004431415.1 of Cyanophora paradoxa. Classification (NCBI taxonomy): domain Eukaryota; class Glaucocystophyceae; order Cyanophorales; family Cyanophoraceae; genus Cyanophora; species Cyanophora paradoxa. Next base: position 56,234 of record QPMI01000602.1, on the reverse strand, counting down.
GCGAGCCGAGCGTCTTCAGCTGCTCGTACATCGGGAACTGGATGCAGTCGACTGCGCCGCACGTCACGCCCCCGCGAGGCCGGCCGCGAGGGGGCGGGGCCGGCGCGGGGGCGGACAGGGGATCTCGCGGAGGATGAGGGAGCCGTAGCCGGCGTAGAGGCCCCGGATCCCCCGGCTCCTGCGCCCCCGCGCAGGCGCTGTCGGCCCCCGCCCCGCCCCGGCGCCCCGCCCCCGCCGCCCCCCGCTCACTTGAGGATGGCTCCGGCGGCCTCGCGGCCCGTCTTGTAGAGGCCGGCCTGGCGCCCCGCCGGCTCGGCGGTGGCGGGAGGGCGCGGGGCGCGCGGGCGTGGGCGGCGCACCTGCACGCCCTGCTTCACCACCTCCGAGGGCGTCCTGCGCCCCGCCCCAGCGGCCCTCAGCGCCCCGAGGGCCGGAAAGCCTGCGCGGCAGGGGTACCGGATGCAGGCGGCGAAGACGGTGCCGAGGGCCGCGGCCGCGACCTGCCGAGAGCCTCACGGAGGGCGCGGGAACCCCTTGCGGGGGGCGGCGGGGACGTGGCGGGCGGGGGCGGGCCTGGCCGAGGTAGGCGGGGGCCTTGTCGGCGAGCAGGTTCTTCGTCGCGTCGTACGTGCCGAAGAAGGTCGCCGCGCACGGCGCCGCCTGCCCGCCCCGCCTCGCCCCAGCGCGCCCCGGCGACGGGCGAGGCGGGGCCGCAGCGCACCGCGGCGACGACGGCGGGGAGGCCCGAGTACATGCTGCCGGCGCCCTTCACCAGCCCCGCAAAGTCCCGCGCCTGGAGCCTGCCCGCCCCCAATGTGAGCCAGCGCCCCGGCCCGCCCTGCCGCCCCGCGCCCCGCACCGCGTCTTGATGGTGTCCAGCGGGAAGAGGACGACCTGAGGCGCGAGACCCTCAGCTCGGCTCGGCTCGGCCGGGCGCAGGGAGCGGGCGCAAAGCTCACGTCGACCGTCAGGCCGGCGGCGGCACCGCTGCGGGGGGCGGGGCGAGCTGTGAGCCCAGCGCGGCGTGGGCGTGGGCCGCCGAGGCTCGGACCTAATGGCACCGATCGCGAACGACCTGCGTGCGAGCGTTGGGCCGGGGAGGCGCCCGTGGCGGCTCGGGATCGGGGGGGGCTCACTTCCAGCCCGACGGCTTCTTCTTCTCGGGCTGAGCGGCCGCGTCCTTCTCCATATCGGCCTCCTCCTCCTCAGCAAGCGCGCCCTCTGCGCAGCGGAGGCGCGCCGCCCGACCCCCCGATCGGCGCTAGCCGCCGGAGCGCAGCGAGACTGGCGCGCACCCTCCTCAACGTTCGCGTGCGCGGGTCTGGAGAAAAGCTTGAAGCCCGTGCGGCGGATTCGCGTGCGGCGTGTGCTGATCTTGGCAACCCGTGCGCTGGAGAGCGCGCGGCGAACGACCTGGCGCTGGGGGGCCGATGCGACTGCGACGACTGTCGAATGCGCAAGGAGCGAGCCTCCGCTGCTGCCGGAGTACTCAAAGGTCCTCATCGAATTGAGAACCACGACCGAAGATCCGAAGCGCAGGGTACACAATAAAACCCGATGGAAGGCGGCGAGCCAGCGGCAGCCGCCCCGGCGTCCTTGCAGTCTCCGGCGGTGCAAGCTTCAGGGTTTCCTCTCGATCTAGACGCGTTGGAGGCCGAGGAGGTCCCAGCGTCTAGGACCCCGCTCGCCCCTCTAGCTAGGCGTTCGGACGAGGAGTGCTCTTCGAGCTCAGACGAGCCCGAACCCTTAGAGTTTGAACCGCACAGCAAGCCGGCTAGCACGTCGTCGACCATCCTGTGGGTCTGTTTGACTGTTTGCGCTTACTCTCCCGGCGCCCCCGATCTTCTGATCTCTGATTTCGCGCTCTCTTTCATCTGATCGATACGGTGCACTCGCAGCACGAGCTGAACTGGTGAGCGCTCTTGCCTCTGAGCTGGCTGAAAGTCAAAAAGCTCACACTGTCACGTCTCGACGCAGGCCTTTTGGATGGGGAAAGGTGGCGAGAAAGTTCAACATATTCCATCTAGAGTTAGATGAACTGCCGAGAACGACCGCGCGGACAGCCTGGTGGTGCTACCTCGTGTACAAAGTTTTCGTGGCGTGCGTTTGCGCCGCGCCGCTTTCTACCTGCGCTCGATCCTGATCTAAACTGTGCTCAGTTGCTTAGCTTCGAACCTTCTGCACGCGGCATTCCTTCAAATAGCGCAAGGGCCCGGTCTGCGGATCCTCTTCGCCTGCATCGCGGACTTCGGCGGAGCCGCCTTCTGCACCTGGATATTCTTTCAGGCGCGCGCATGCGTGCATTATCAAGGAGCAATCGTTCTTACTGCGTCGCAGGGCTACCGGGGCGTGGCCGACAACGACGCCGCGCGCTGCTTGCGATACGTGTCCTGCACGCTTATCTATTCCTGTACGTGGTCGCTCATCTCGTCAACAATAAGGTGCGCTTTGATCACGGCGCTCCGCGCGCCTCGGCACCGACTTACATGTGATCCGCAGTCCCTACTTTTTCAACGGATGGGCCGCCTTCGCACGAGAGTGCGTGCGCTGCGGTGCCTTCGTGCACGGCGCCCTGATGCATGCGCTTGACAGCTTTTCGAATCCGGGTGTCCGCGGATTCGCCTGTGTCCTTGTCGCCCTGGAAAGCTGCGCGGTGCGCGAATCACGTCTCCTGTTGAGGCCCCTAGCTAACGCAGGATTGGCGGCTCGCAGTGGCTCACTTGCTGCTTCCTGGCAATATACAGCGCCTATTTGGTGTACGAATACCGCCGCCGCTTCGGTTCGCCAGGAGACGTTGTTCCCCCCCCGCGCGGCCCAAGCGACGTTGACCCCCGCGCGCAGGCGAAGGCAACCGTGTGGACCCTCGCGGCGTCACGGCACTCTAAAATCCTTAGTCCAGGGCGGCATCCGCTGCTATGGGTAGTATAGTGAGCTTAGACTCAGGGTAGGTGTAGCGCCTAGGCTCGATCGATCGCTCTCTTCGAAGAAACGCGCGCTGCTTCAACCCGTTTGCAATTGCTGCGTGACAGCGCACTGAGGATCGCAATTGAGGAAAGACCCTGGGATCCGATGATCTCGAGGGCCCGCGGCAGCGAGGGTAGGCGAAGTACGTATACAATGGATCACGTGGGCGGGGGGCGATGGTGGAGGGGAGAAGGGGCTGGGCTCGGGGGCTAGACCTCGAAGGAGGCGGGGATGGTGTTGGGGCTGGAGGCGTCGGAGCGGCTCGGGGAGGGCGGCCGCCGCCCCGCGTGCGGCTGCCGCTGCGCCCGCGCCGGGAGCGTCTGCGCCGGCCGCCGGTTGGGCAGGCACCCGATGAGGGCGTCGTCCGAGTCCAGGAGGCGCGGGTCGGGTGTAGGCGGCGCCAGCGAGACGGGCACCGGATTCATCGCCGCCCACTCGCCGCTCATCCGCCGCACCCGCTCCGCGTCCAGATTCCCGGCGAGGCCCGCCGCCCGCCCGCCCGTCGCCCGCCCGTACGTTGCGGGGGGCGGCAGGCCGCCCCCGCCGGGGAACTGCGCCGCCGGCACGTAGCGGGTGTACCCCCCGCCGTCGTCGTCCCCGTAGCGGGAGCCTGCCTGGCCGACGCCCATCGCCTGGGCGCGGCCCCAGCGGCCGTCGCTCGGGCCCTCCCCGTACGCGTAGGAGTGGTAGAAGCCGCCCCCCGGCGCCCCCGGCGCGTTCAGCGGCGCCGGACGCCCCGCCGCGGGGCTGCGGCCGCGGCCCCGCCGCGCAGCGGCCGCGGCGCTGCTTTCCGCGTCGCCCTCGTCGGCGAGCGGGTCGGGGCGGGGCGGGGGCCGCCGCGCTCCCTCCTGCCCGCCGGTCGCCCACTCCCAGAGCGGGCCCAGCACGCTCGCCAGGCTCGTCGGCGATGCCTGCGCGCCCCGTCGGTCGATCGGGCCCGGCGAGGCGCGCGGGTGCCCGTCCGGCGGCACCTGTGGCGGCTGCTCGTCGGGGGGAGGGCGGGGGGTGAGGCCGGTGTGGGGCAGCAGGGGCCGCGGGCTCGCGAGGCTGACGCCGCTGGCGTCGCTGCGGCGGGGCGGCGGCGGCGTTCGGCAGCCGGGCGGGAGCGAGGGGGACCTGGGGCGCGGGACCCGGACGGACCTGCGGGCCGTGAGAGCGCCCCCGGCCTCGTCAGCGTCACCCGCCCCCTCTTCCTCCTCCTGCCTGAGCGACGCCTGGACGTACGGCGGGGGCGTGAACATCGGCGGGTTGAACATCCCGTCCCCTGCCCGCCCCCGCAGCGTCAGGCGCCGCGCGCCGCGGTGCGGGGCGCAGACGGCGGGGCGGGGCACCGGAGTGGCGGCGGGAGTTGCTGCCGTTGACGCGGGCGAAGCTGTTGGAGGCGAGGGCGTCGATGGCGTCGGGGTCGCCCTCCAGGAGCGTCATGCTCCGCAGCCTGCGCCGCCCGCCCGTCAGAGCAGCGACAGGCGGGACCGCGGGGCCGCCGCCGCCGCACTTGGTGGCCTGGTAGACGTCGAAGATCGACTGCGGCGGGCAAGCGCCGTGGGCGATGTGTGCGGGGCAGCTCAGAGCGGGGGTCCCACCTTGAAGGGCCTGTTGCCGATGTTGGGGCCGCCTTGGCCCCGCTTGAACATGAGCCAGGCCTGGGGCCGGGGAGCTCAGGGGCGCCCAGTGGGCACGGGGCCGGGCGGGAGACGGGCACCCGGACGAAGCGGCGGAGGACGCGGAGGGCCCACTGCGCCCTGTGGATGCGGACCTGTTGCTGGAACTCGTTGGCCTGCCCCGCCCCCCGCCCCCCCGTCAGAGCCGGCGCTCCGAGCGGCGCGGGGCGCGCGGAGGCGGCCGGCGGACCGTCGTACTGTGCCTCTGCCCGTGGTGCCCGTGGTGCCCGTGGCGTATGGAGCCCGAGGGCTCGACGCCCGTCGAGTGGCCCCCGCCCGAGGCGCGGCGCCCGGGCAAGGGTCCCGACCTGGCCGCCGCCACGCGTGGGCGGCGATGGCGCGGGCGGGCCGAGCGGGGCGCGCGCGCACGAGGGGCGGCCGCCGCCGTTGTGCGGCGTGTTGCTCCCGCTCGTGCCCGGCGTCTGCGCGTTCTTGGAGGCCTTCACGCGCCCCTCGGTCGCCCGCGACCTGAATGCGGCGCGCTCAGAGGGGCGCGCGCCGCCGCCGGGCGGCTCAGGCGAGGGCGAGGGCGGCTCGCCTGGCGATCTCGCGAAGCATGGCGTGCATCTCGGGGTAGTCCATCAGGACCTCGTCCAGGTCGTGCTTGTGCAGCGTGAAGAGGTCTGCGCGCGCCCTCAGGCCCCCGCCCCGCCCCGCCCCGGCCGAGGCGGCGCGGGCAAGGCCGCCGGCACCGCAGTAGGTCTTCGCGCGGACGGAGGCGGTGCGCTTGTCTGCGTAGAGGAGCGCGATCTCGCCGAAGTACTCCCCTGGGGGCGCGCGGGGGCCGGGCAGCTCAGATTGCGCGGGGGGGCGCGGGCGCGCTCCCGAGCACCGTCGGTCATCGTGACGTAGACCTGTGTGCCGTCGGGCGAGACGACCACCGTCGGTCATCATGTTCGTGATCAGGTTCGCCACGTTACCTGCCCCGCCGGCTCACGGCGCGCGGGGCGGCCGCGGGGCGCCGGGAGGCACCGACGACGGCTGCGACCACGGAGAAGCCGGTGACGATCACGCCGGCGGTGAAGTAGAGCCTGCGTGGCGCCCCCTGAGCCCGCGCCGCGCCGGCGGAGAGAGGCCGACGGCGGCGGGCCGCGCACTCGAGGCGCGTCCGCGGGCTCCCGAGGTCGTCCCCGCTGACCCCGAACATGAAAGCGAGCGCCCAATAGAAGCTGCAGCCGGAGGCGCGTCGGGCGCCGGCCACAACGGGCCCGCCCGAGCCCTCGCCGCTGACCTGTACATGTACCGAGCGTCGACGTTGTTCCGGAGGAGCGGCTCGTCCGGCATCGCCCACTTGTTGATCCTGCGAGGCGGTCGGCGCGGTGCGGAGGAGGCGCCGGCGAGGAGCAGGACGCACCCGAAGCCCTCGTAGCTAACGACGCTCATGTACATGCAGGCAACCCAGTGCACGAGGATCAGCACTGTCACGCAGGTCCGAGCCAGCCGGAGCTGGTTCGCGTGCGTCTGCGCGCGCGCGTCGGCGGCGAGTGCGGGTCCCTAGAAGCCAGAGGGGGGCGCACGGCGCGGCGCTCCCACGCTGACGTGAAGTTGCTGATGCTCCAGTAGTACAGGAACCGATTGAAGCTGCCCGGGCAAGTTTGCCGCACGGCGAACCAGCGGTTGGAGCGGGGCGCACCGGTATGCGAGCGCCAGGCGCGCTCCGGCAGCGTACGCGACGATCTCAACTGCCGATCTCACGTCACGAGAAGGCTGGCAAAGGGAGGCTAGGCCCGTACTTGGGATCACGCCAATGACGTCGCGGTAGAAGGCGCGAGAGAAAGCATAGGGATCCGCGACCTGCGGTCAATCTGAGATCAAGCCCCTACGCTCTGAATCACGGCGCGGGCTCACATCGCGGGCCGACGTGACCGTCCGCATCTTGACAATGATGTAGAGTACTAGGATGAGATCGCCGAGGTAGTCGACGACCATAAGAGCGAAGGTGACGAGCCACGGGATCTCTTGCTGAAGGAAGGCCAGACGGAACGGCAGACCAAAGATGTTGTAAAAGAAGATGCTCAACATGCAGTAACCAAGATGCCGCGCAAACATAGAGTTTGGAGGGAACAAGCAGTCGCCGGCAGGGCCAAAAAGATAGGCTGGACGCCATCCACGCGGCCAGGCCGACTCGCAGGAGACGCCTGCGCGGTACAGCTAAGCCGGACGACTCGCAGGAGAGAGCGCAGGTCGACGGACCACAGCACAAGAGCTCCGCCGGTTCCTCGGGCAGCGCCGAGTCGGGTACTGAGCGCCGTCTTTGCCGCTCTGCTGGCGGGGCGGACGGTTCGTCCAGCTTTGCGTAGGGAGGAGCGGCGCCGCTTCGCGCCATGGCGAGCTCCCTCCGCGTGCCGGGTACAGTCACCTTCGATGCAGTGAAATCGGCGCGTCGGTTCTCCCACCTTTCGGCCGATCGGTTCTGCTTTCACTTTCGTCGCTTCGGTTCTCCCTCTTTCACCGCATCGGTTTTGCGCGTGATGATGCAGTAGACCCCTCAGCCGCGGTACCCAAAATTGAAAGCACCTCTTTTCTTCGGTATACCGAGTACGTATATATACGTATATATTCCGTTCATAGAACGTTTTTTCACTATGTACCTAGGACGCGGAAATCAGCCGCCGTCCGGCGCCTCCGAGCGCACTAGAGGTACCGTTCTGGTACCTCGCTTGGAACATCGATATCCGCGATCCGGGTACGCCTGCCGCAGTCGACCGTCCTGGTCTGGACTCTGGTGCGCGGACGACGTCGACGGGCGGGCGCGCGCGGGCTGGGCCGGGCGCTAACGCTTGCAATTAGCATCAGCCGCAGAGTCGGCGCAGACTCCCGCAGTACTAGTACTGTACATTCCAGTTGGCAGGTCAGCCACCGGTGCGGCCGCGACCGCTCAGCATTCAACTTGGCAAGTTCCGGAGTTCGTGCGGACTCCGGGAGTCGCGGCATCGAGCAACCGTTGAACAGCGCTACTCGTACGGTTGCTAGCTAGCAGTGCGCTATGCGCTAGCGTGCTGGCGACCCTGGCGTTCGACGTTCTGTCTGAAGCCCGCGCACCGGGTGACCTCAGCTGCGGCGGCAGCAAACCGGCCTCGCCCACGCTCGGCTCAGCGGGCCGAGCGGTCCAGCCTGTTGTAGCTCTAGTTCCACAGTGTAACGCGCGAGAAGGGGTCCAACGCTCCAATAAGCCGCAGAGCGGAGCGGTGACGACGTTGTTAGGAGCTGCGGTTTCTTGACTTATCTTGACGGCGGCTCGCGAATACCGAACAAGCTGTGCGTTGCGCTCCAAACCAACCGCAAGCGCGGCGCCGGTTTTGAACGGCGCGGGACGCCGGTAGGGACACGAGAGGAGAGTTTGAACGCACATGGCGCTGTCGCAGCACTGTCCGCTCATCCTGCTCCATGCGAAGCGGGTCTCTGCCACCGCCCGAGGAGGCGGAGAAGCCGCCGACGAGCCGCAAGCCTCGGTCTGCTTCGCTGTGACGGCCGCCCCGCGCCGACTGACGGGCTTCCCGACGCGCAGCGCGGCGTCTTCGACGTCGTGCCGGCCGCCACACCCGACCCGGAATCGGGCGTCGTGGACTGCGAGTACTCTCTCATCGCCGGCAGGTGCGCCTGCGCACGGCGGCGGCGCCGCCCGACGCCCGTCCGGCCGCTGACGGGGCGGGGCGCAGGCGGTACCGTCTTGCGGCGCGCGAGGAGGCTGACGCGGCCACGTGGGCGGGCGTGAGGATACGGATGCGCCTGGTGTATGCAGGTGGGGGCCGCCGACTGCCGGCGTCTCGAGGGCGGCGAGCGCGGCCTGAACGCCCCGTGCAGATGACGGGAGCGACGTGCCCAGCCTCGACGGCAAGGCGGGGCCCCTGCTCGAGTTCCCCCTACGGTACCCTGCCGCCCCCCGGCGCGCGCCCTCGGGGCCGGGGTGACGGCGGCCTGCGGCGCGCAGGACGGCGCGCTACGGCCTGCCCGTGCCGTCCCTGGTGATCTCCCTGAACGAGAGCGGCATCTCCGACGGCACCTTCGGCATCGGCGCGCCGCCGCTTTCCCGACTCGCCCCGCCACCCGCGGACCCGCTCACGCACCCCCGCCGCAGGCGTCACCTGCTACCGTCACAAGAGGCTGTTCAGGTGATTTTGAACTCGTAGTACACCGAGTTGGCCGCCGGCGGGGCGCGAACGGCGGGCGCAGGCTGGTGCTGGAGAAGGACGATATGGGGGAGTCCCTGGGGGGTATGACCGTCCGCACCGTCGCCCATCTCTCGGCCCTCAAGCCCCGCGTACCCCCCTCCGGCTGCTCCCTCCCTGGCGCCGCCTCACGTGGCCGCAGTCGGGGAAGAAGCTCGAGGAGGAGGAGGAGACGGGCTCCGAGGAGGTGGCCTCGCAGGGTCCGCCCCCTGCCTCCAAGCGCCGCAAGAAGGACGGAGAGAAGGGCGCTCCCCCCGAGAGGAGCTTCCCCCTGCCCACAGTGATGTCTGACGCCGCCCCCGGCCCCGTGCCATTCTTCATGGTGCCCTGCCCCGGCCCCCGGGGCGCGCGCGCTCGCTCTGAACCCCCCACGGCACTATCCGATGGACCCCGGGCCGCACGCCTTCGGGCCGCTCCCTCTACCCTTCCCCGTGCGCCACCCGCCGCCAGCGCCCCCTCGCCTCGCCTCGAGCGCGGGGGCGCAGGGGATGGCCCCCCCGCCGGGGCCCTTCCCCTTCGGGCCCTGGGCCGGCCCCGGCCTCCCCTTCCCCCCCGTCGCACCCTTGGCCGCGCCCACGCCGCCGCCGGCGCCGCCGCCGGCCCCGTCTTCGGCGCCCAGCCCCTCGCCTCGGACGAGGCCCAAGGCGCGGCTCGCCCGCTGCGGGCCCCTCGCGCGCCCCTCTGACGGCGGCGGGGGCCCAGAGGCGGAGCTCGGGGACGCCTTCCAGGCCCTCGCGCAGCTCCAGGAGTTCGAGGGGTACAGCAGCGTCCGGAGTTTTCCCGCCGTCCCCGACGCCGCGCCCGCGGAGGGGCTGACGGCAGCCGTCCCCGCCCTCCCGGCGGCGCCGGCGGGGCTCGAGCCGCCCCTGCCGCCCCTCTTCCTGCGCCTCCAGCAGCGGCCGCCGCCGCCGTCAGCGGCGGAGAGCGCGCCGCAGACGGGGGCGAACGGGGGCAAGCTGGAGCCGCCGTACCGGCACGCGTCGGAGCGGGGCCGGCACGCGGCGCTGCAGGCGGTGGCGGACGCCGACGCCGACCTCCAGCACGCCGCCGCCGCCGCCTCCGCCCGCCACCCCGTCCCCGCCGGCGCCACCCCGGCCCCGCCCTCCTCGCCGCCTGCCGCGCCCTCGCCGCCGTGCGTCGCCCCGCCCACGGCCCTCGGCGCCCGCCAACACGCACGCGGCAGGCGGTCTCGTCGCCGGGCGTCTTCGACACGCCGCTCTTCCGGTCGCGGGACGGGCGCTTCGGGGCGCGGCTCCTGCTCGAGGACACGCGCCTCTCCGGCTCGGCCGCTCTCGTGCGTCCCGCGAGGCCCTGCGCCGCCCGCCGCAGCCCGGCGCCCGTGCCGAGGCGGCGCGCAGGCGACGGGGGTCTTCGACGCGTGGCGCGAGCTGCTCGCCGCCGCCGCCCCGACGACTGCCGCACCCGGTGCCCCCCGCCCCGCCCCCGCCCCGCCCCCCGGGGGCGCTGAGCGGGCGCGGGGGCGGGGGCAGGCCGGACGCCGAGCTGCTGGCGGAGCACTGCTGGAATTGCATCGAGATCGCCACGGGGCCGCCCTCCCCCGTCCGCCCGGGCCCCCGCCGCCTCCCCCTCCGCCCTCACCCGGGTCCCCGCAGGTCTTCCCCTCCCCTCCGACCTCCTCCCCGTCGACCGCGGCTACGTCTTCTCGGTGCTCGCGCCTGGGCCCCTCGCCGGCGGGGGCGGGGGCGAGCGGGCGGCGGGGCGCAGCTGCTCGACAAGGCGGACGAGGCGCTGGCGCCGCACGTGGCGGAGCCCGGCGGCAAGGGCGCCGCGCTCCGCGCCCGGGCCCTCCTCCACCGCGGCCGCGCCGCCGACCAGGCACGGGGGCGGGCGCGAGGGGGCGCGCCTGGGGCTGAGGCGGGGGCGGGGGCAGTTCGGGGAGCTGCAGGCGTCGATGGACATGCTCTTCGAGGCGTGGTCGCTGCTGCTGCGCACCGGCCACTCGCCCTCGCGCCTCGAGGCCCACGTCCTCCGCCACCTCGCCTCGGTCCTCCGTCCGCCCCGCCCCGCCCCGCCCCGGCGAGCCCCGCCAGCTCCGCGCCCAGCTGACGGGCCCCGCCGCAGTGCGCACGCCCCACAAGTTCGAGCTCGCCAGCCGCGAGATCTGCGCCAAGGCCCGCCCGCCCCGGCCCCGCGCGCCGCGCTGCGGGGGCGGGGCGCTGAGCCGCGCGGCAGCTCTACTGGTTCACGGGGGACGACGAGGACCGCTACGACGAGGCCTGCGCCCTCGAGACGCTCGGTGGGCCCCGGCGCGCCTCCCCCCTCGGCGCCCTCGCCGACGCCGCGCCCCGCAGCCGCCGAGTCCATGGCGCGGGGCAACTGGAAGGCCGCCAAGGTGCGCGCCCGCGGGCCCCCCGCAGGCCCCGCCGGCTGCGGGGGGGCGGGGGTGCGAGAGGGGCCGGGGGCAGGTGCACCTGAAGCGCGCCGACGACCTCCTCGAGCGCATGTCCGTCGGCTTCCGGTGCCCTCGCCCGCCCCGCCCTCCTCGCCCGCCCCGCGCGCGCTGAACGCGGCGCCCGCAGGGTGCACGCCGAGCGCCTGCAGCAAGCCATGCTCCGCTGCTCCCTCCAGACCGCCGACGCCCCGGGCTGCATCCGCGTCCGCCCCGCCCCCGCCCCGCCCCCGCCCCCGCACCCGGGGCGGGCTGGGCTGAGGGGGGGCGGGGGCAGCACGCGGGGCTGGCGTTCGGGGCGGCGGAGAAGCTGCTCGGCTTCTCCTTCCCCGAGCTCGACATCGTCCTCCACACCCACGAGCAGACCGTCCGCCCCCGCCCCGCCCCCGCCCCCTCCCTTCCCCCGTGCGACGCCACGCCCAGCGGCGGCTGGCGGAGAGCCGCTGGAACCCGGCGGGGTACAGCGGGCCGCGCTCGATGGAGCAGCTGACGGCGGCGATGCGCTGGATCGCCCCCGCGATGGCGGTGCGCCGGGGCGCCCCCGCCGCTCGCGCGCGCCGAGGGCGGGCGCAGCGGCTGGCGGGAAGGCGGGGCGGCTGCGGGACGCCTTCCAGGGGCACCTCGAGTACGTCCTCGCCCTCTCCCTCTTCTACGCCCGCAGGCCCGCCCGCCCGCCCCGGCCCCGGCCCCTGCCCCCCGCCCGCCCCTGACCCGCAGCAGCTACCGCGACGCCCTCGCGAGCTTCGAGAAGGTCAAGCACGGCCTCTTCGACAAGTACCCCGTGCGCCCGGCCGCCCCCGCCCCCGCGCCGCGCCGCGCGTGAGGCGGCGGCGCGGCAGGCGTACTTCCCCTCGCACCTGCGGCGGGTGCAGCTGCTGAACGCGGCGGTGGAGGACTGCCGCCGCGCCCTCTCCGCCGACATCCACGCCCCGGCCCCCGGCCCCGCCGTCTCCCTCCCCCGCCCCGCCCCCCGCTCCCGCCTCGAGGCGCGCCCCCGCCCTCCCCGCCCTGCCCTCGCGCGCTCCTCTGAGGGCTCTGCTCGCAGGCGCCCCCCTCGCCGGGCCGCGTCCCGATACCGGGCGCCGGCACCACCGTCACGCCCCCGACGGGCGACTCGGACACCGTCTCCCCCCCGGTGCCGCCGCGCCCCCGCCCGCCCTCCCGCCGCGCCCGTGACGCCCCGCAGACGGGGCCGGGGGCCCCCGGCGAGAGCTCCCGCGGCGAGGCCGAAGGGAGCGAGGGGGAGGGCGAGGACTGGAGCCAATCCGCCCGCGCCCCGCGCCGGCCCGTCCCCTCCTGGGTCCGCTGACGCAGCCCGCTTCTCCCCGCCTCTTTTTGCCCCGCGCCGCCCCGCCCGTGCTCGTACTTGCATCGACTCGCGCCAGCGCGAGCCCTTTCCTCCCGAGACCCCGACCCCTGTCCGCCTGCATTGCCTCCGTTCACCCGAAGACGCGTACTGTAGCCTCCAGAGCGCTCGCCATCTTGCAGAATACAGGACCTTCACTCTAGAGCAGATCCCCTCAATTCGCGCCCTCGAAATGCTTTGCATTCTTGCAAAAATATACATCAGAAGGCAGATTCCACATTCCATAGTAGGCGCGTTTCGTAGCGTGGTACGTAGCCTATATATAGGTAGCAGCATTAATTGGGTCACCGGGTTCTTCAGTGTGTTCTTCTTCAACCTATTCAGTATTCTTCTTCATCTACGCTATTCATGGCCCATGGTTCCTGCATATCGGTCCCCGTATATGTATTCAACTTTCAAGTTGGCAATGACTGTACTACGGTGTCTATGTGTCAGCTTGTGCCACGGTGTGGACTGTCCGACGGTCGCCTGTGCTGGGCGCGTCTCGGGCGGCGCGGGGCGCGGCCGGGCGCGAGGGGGCTCGGGGGTCAGCGGAAGAGAGCAGCCGCCTCCGGGGTGCCGGCGGCGTCAAGGGCGACCCGCGTGTGCACCGGCAGCCGCCGCCCTGCCGCCCGCTGCCCCCGCCCCGCCCTCAGCCGCGCGCACGGCGGGGACGGGGGTAGGCGTGCGGGGGCTCGCCCGCGCGGCCTCCTCGCCCCCGCCCTCCGCGAGCGTGTCGAGCACCTGCGCGTGCGGCGGGACCCTTGGCGGGGGCGGCGAGGGGGCGCGGGCACGCAGGGGGCGGCACCGCGTCGGCGACGCGGCGGCCGAGCCAGCCGGCGTGGAAGAGCCCGCGGGAGCCCAGGCCGGCCAGCAGCCAGCACCGCGCCGCCCCGCGCCCCAGCGGGCCCGCCACCGGCGTGCTGCCGCCCCGCCCCGCATGAGCGCAAGGCCCTCCCCAGAGACCTCGTCTGATCTCAAGAGTGGGTTTTTGCTCTCACCTGCCCGACTCGACGAGGCGGTGGGGTACGGCGCGCAGGCCCGCCCGCAGCGTCGGGCGGGGCGTGCGCTCGATCCACGCCGCTGCGCCGCGCGGCTCAGGAGGCCCGCGAGCAGCGAGCAGCGAGCGGGGGGTACGGCGCACCGGAGTCGGGGTAGAAGCCCTGCAGCTCCTCCAGCAGGCCGGCGACGTGCTCGTTGAACTCGGGCTCGACCCCCGAGAACTCCCTTCCGAGGAGCTCAGGGCGGGGCAAGCGAGCGAGGGCGCACGAGGGGGCGGGCACGGCTCGAAGGTGGCCCCGCAGTCGACGCGCCCGGACGCCTGGAACCCCAGGTACTTCCCTGGGGGGGGATGAGGCGGGGGCGCGGGGAAGGGCGGCGGGGGGGGGGCGGGGGCGGGCACCGGAGATGACGGAGACGGGCTCCGCGCGCCCGGGCACGAGGGCCCCGCCCTCCCCCTCCCCCTCGAACTCCACCACGTGCCCTGCGCGCCCCCACCTCGGCCCCGCCCCGCCCCGCCCGCGTGGGGCCCGAGGGGGGCGGCGGCGCACCCTTGACGACGTCGAGGGGCAGGCGGGGGCCCCCGGGGGCCCCCGCCCCGACGGCCCCCTGCGTGAAGGCCCCGTGCAGAGCACCACCGCTGCGCCCGCACCGCCCCCGCTCGCCGCCTCGCGGCCCCGCCCCGCGCGGGGGCCGCTGGCACCGTCGTGATGGGCGGCGAGGGCGAGGGGCTCCTCAACCCGCTCGGCCACCCGCGGCCGGCGTCAGGACGGGGGCGTGCCGGCGGGCGGGGGCGGGGCGGGGGCGGACGAGGGAGAGGCGGCCCGGTGCGGCGGCGGCGGAGGCGGCCCAGAGGGCGGCGAGGTAGCGCCGCGAGTCCACCGTCCCCCCGCTCCGGATGAACAGCGCCCTGCCCCCGCCCCGCCCGCCTCGGCGGCGGCTCGAGGGCGGGGGCCCGGGGGGCGGGCGGCGGGGCACCCCGGGAGTGGTCTGCGGGCGGGGAAGAGGCCCGGGCGAGGCGCTGGAGCTCGGGCGGCTCGAGCCAGACGAGGTCCTCCCCCGCCGGCAGCTCCCCCCACGCGCCCCGCGCCCCCGCCCCCGCCCCCGTCCCGCCCCCGCCAGCACCCCTCGGCATCCTCGAAGCTCCCAGCGGCCTGCGCCCGCGCCGCTCGCTCCCGCGCCGCGGCCCCGCGCGCGCGCGCGAGTGCGCACCGCCCCGCCTTGCGGAAGTCCTTCTCCTGGCGCGGGCTGAAGGCGGGGCGCACGATGCCGCCCTGCCGCGCGATGCGGGCGCCCTCCTCGGGCCCCGCCGCCTCCCGCGCCGCCCGCAGCAGCCGCCCCGCCTCCGAGAGCGCCTCCTCCCGCATCCACATCGGCTTCCCCCGCGCTGCCGTCCGCCCCGCCCCGCGCGGGACAGGCGTCAGCGCTCGCCGCGGCTCTCCGAGCGCCGCCGGTGGCGGACGCACGCGTGTATCCGTGCAGGAGCCCGCCGGCGACCTGCGAGCCTCCGCCTCCGACCCCTTGACGCCGTGATCAGGCGGGCGCGACGCCGCCCGAGCCCTCCCTTCCGGGCCTAGCTCTCTTTCACGTGCGAGTGCGCTGCGCACCTGAGCCGATTCCCGCTGGATCGAACACGCTGACTTGCACGGGGTTTCCGCGAAGCGCGCTCTCAAGAATAAGATTGTAGCAAACGCTGAGGCCAGCGAAACCGGCACCGACGATCGCGACCCTCGCCACATCTAGATCTTTTGGTGCAGCAAACGATGCGTGCGTACGTATGCGTACGTCACTCCTCTGGGCTGGCGGGCTCGCACTCCTCTGGACGCGCTGCTCGGGCTTGCGGAGCGCGACGCGCGGGCTCGCGGCGATCTGCCGGCCCAGAAACGGTCTCCTGGCCAGCACGGGTTTCCGCAGCCCGCCGGCGAGCACGAAAAGCGAAGCGTCCTGCTGCCACATCGCCTCGAGCCTATCGAACAGCGGCGAGTGCGTGCTGGTGCGCTGAGTTAGAATCTTGCAATTGCACCGGCTATCGATCAGGAGCTCGCGGCTGCCTGCCTCGGTCCGCTGTCGCCGCTACGTCGCTGTACCCGGGACTCAAACTTCGTTGTTACTTCTTCCGCCGGTTCCGCGTGCGTCGATGCCCTCTCCGGCCTCTCTGTCGCTCGTCTGACGCGTTCGGACATGGGCCGGCCCGCGCGCGCAGATTGAATACCGAAAATCTCAGGTCTCGCCTAGCTACACCTGGCGATGGAGGCGTTCCAACTCGCAGTTCCGGCCGTCTCTGGCTCCCGCGCGGCGTCGGCGGCGAACAGCAGCGCCGCGTGCCCCCAGCCGCGCTCGGTTCGCGTGCCGACGGCGTTCTCGCACGGCGGCCGGCGCGCCGCTGAGGCCGTCCCTACTTTCGTCGGTCTGCGTCGCTTCGACGCGCGGGAGTTCCGCGCAGCCGTCCGCCCCGCGGCTCGCGGCCCGTCTGCCCCCGTCGTGCACGCCGTGACCGCCTCCGCCGGCGCGCACCCCGCCGCCCCTCCCCGTGCGAGCGGCGGGCGGCTGAGGCGCGCGCGCAGCGACGGACTTCAAGCGGCTGGCGCGCATGCTGTGCAGCGACTGGGACAACAAGGCGCAGGCGTGGGAGAACCCCTCCTTCTGGTCCCACATCCGCGTCGGCATCCGGCCCATCCCGCAGCACAAGCAGGACGAGTTCAACAAGGCGCGCCGACTCCGCTCCCGCCTTCTTTCGACGCCGGGAAGGGAGCTGAGGCCGGAGGCGCAGGCGTTCGGGCACGACGGGGCGAAGTGCTACTGGCTCTGGCTCGAGAACGCGTACGAGTTCGCCATCGACAAGCCCTACCGCGTCGCCGCCATCCGCCTCGCCGAGAAGGCCCGCCCCCGCCCCCCGCCGCCCCAGCCCCGGCGCCGCCGCGGCCGAGCCCCCGCACCCCAGGACGGCGGCATGATCATGGAGAACTACAAGATCAAGGGGTACCCCCTCGAGGCCGTCGGTCCGCCCGGCCCCCTCGCGCCCCCGCCCCCGCGCCGCTGTGCCCCTCGAGCCGCGCGGCCGCCGCAGACCTCTTCAACACCGTCCGCAACTTCGACCGGATCGAGAAGGCGCGCCGCGCCGCCCTTCCCCGGCCCTGCCCTGCTCCTGGCGCGGGCTCGAGCGCGGGGGCGCGCCTTGGCCGGCAGGTGACGGCGGAGCGGCTGGAGTTCTCGTGCGGCTGCTCCCTCGACGTCGTCCCCACCGCCAGCGGCTACAAGGGGTCCGCCCCCGGCCCCGAGCTCGGCCGCCCCCGGGGCGCACCCGCTGACGCGCCCCCCGCCCCCCCCCCCCCCCCCCCTTGGCAGGACGACGGAGCCCGGGAAGAAGTGCGTGGTGGAGCGCAAGGGCGTCAAGAGCTGGCTCCAGTCCGACTTCGAGGCCCGCGCCGCCCCCCGCGCCGCCCCGCCCAGCGCCCCGCGTCGAGCGGGGGGCGCGCCCCGGGCGCAGGTGACGCCGGAGAACTTCTACTCGCTGGACGTCGGCCGCAGCTGCGACGACGACGCCCAGGTGCGACCCCCCTGCACCTCGTGCGTGGCCGGGGTTCCGAGGCCGCTGGCGGGGCGGCGGGGCGCAGCTCTGGGGCTCCGTCGCCGGCCGCTTCGCCTTCGACCGCAAGGAGGACTGGTCCGCCTACGTCGCGTAGAGGCCGGCGGCGCGGAAGGGCCCCGCCCCCCAGCGACCCCCGCAAACCTTGGCGCCGATGCTTTGAACTCCTTGGCGTCGGCATCGATTGAACTCGTGCGAGTTAAGGAGCTCGGGGCGGGTTGCGTGAGCCGAGTGAGCACGGGGCGCCCGAGAGCCGGCACTGTGTGCACTCGACAGGACGGCTGCAGGCAGCGCTGAAAGAACGTTGATGGCTTCAAGCATTTGCAGAGACGTGGGCCCCAGCTGGCTGCGTGCACAGCGGGGCGGGGCGGGGCGGGGCGTGTGCGGGGGCGGGGCGGGGGCTACTCGGAGACGGAGTGGCGGGAGGAGCCGGCGGCGAGGGCGCCCTCCGTCGCCATCGCGTTCGAGAAGCGCACCCAGAGGGGCACTGCGCGCCCCGCCTGAGGCCCCGGGCCGCCGCGGGGAGGGGAAGGGGCGTGCGGGGCGCACCGTCGGGGACGACCCAGGCGATGGCGAGCTTGGCGGCGAGCAGCACGTGCTCGACGATGACCGCCTGGAAGAGGCGCCCGACGGAGAGCACGCACGCGATCCCCGCGCACTGGCCCCGCCTCAGGCGGCGCGCGGTGGGGACGGGCGGGGGCGGCGCACGGCGCCGGCGAGGCTGGCCGAGTCCCAGGCGGAGGGGTGGAAGAACATGAAGATGAGGCCCACGTTGGAGACGACCGCCGCCTGCGCCCGGCCCCCTCGCTGCCGGGCGGCGCGGGCGGGGGTGGGCGGGCGGGGAGGGGCGCCGGCGCACGGTGCCCATGAACTCGAGGACGTAGAGCCAGGAGCCGATGCCGTCGACGCGGTTCGCCTCCGGCCGCCGGTGGCCCGTCAGCAGCTTGAACGCGTCCGTCCGCAGCTGCGGGGGGCCCCGTCACGCGGGCCCCGGGCCCGGGGGCCGGGGCGGGCGCGCCTCGATGACGTTGTTGATGAGGGCGCAGGCGGCGGAGAGGGGGAACGCCGGCGCGAAGAGCACGACGTGCCTGCCCGCCCCCAGGCGCCCCCGGCGGCTCGAGGGCGGGGCGGGGCGGGGGGCGGGGGGCGCGGGCGGCGGACCCGAACTGGACGGCCATCTCGAGGTAGTCGGCGATGGTGTCGTCGTACGGGTCCATGCGGTACTGCACCAGCGCCTGCGCCCCGCTCGCCCCCCCGGCCCCGGCCCCGGCGGGGGTGGGGCCGGGGGCGTCGCACCGGGGACTCCTGGGCGGCCTCGCGGGCGAGGTCCTCCGCCTTGGGCACCGCCACGTCGTCGCACTTCTTCCCCGCCGCCACCGCCGCCGCCTGCACCTACGTCAGCGGCGCCCCTGCAGCGGGCGGGGCGGGGCGCCGGGCCTGCTCGCGGGCGGCGGCGGCGCCCTTCATCATGACCGAGGCGAGCGGGAAGACGTTCTCCATGACGTTCTGGATGATCTGCCCCCGCCCCCGGCCCCTCGCCTCG
Source organism: Cyanophora paradoxa (assembly GCA_004431415.1). Taxonomy (NCBI): domain Eukaryota; class Glaucocystophyceae; order Cyanophorales; family Cyanophoraceae; genus Cyanophora; species Cyanophora paradoxa. The sequence continues at coordinate 37,557 of QPMI01000602.1, read as the reverse complement.
GGGCGCGGGAGGGGCGGGGCGCGGGCGGGGGGCGCGCCTGCTTGGAGATGAGGGTGGTGGAGACGAGGTACTCCAGCGAGTGGAGGTCCTGCGCGGGGGCGGCCTCGGCGAGCAGGCGGCTCGGGCGGGGCGGGGCGGGGGAGCGCGCCTGGCGGACGAAGGCGATGTACATGGGGCCCAGGAACCACGCCACGAAGTCGAAGGTGAAGAGCTGAGGGGCGCTCAGGGGGCCTCCGGGGCGCGGCGGGGAGGGGGGAGGGGGCGCGCCCCCCGCACCTTCATCACGTGCTGGTTGTTCGCCTCGTCGATGGAGGAGTGGAGCTCCCACTGCGGAGGGGCGGCTCGGAGGGGGCCGGGCGGGCGGGGCGGGGCGGGGCGGGGCGAGCCTTGTTGGTGAGGTCGACGGCGTAGACGTAGAGGTTGCGGAAGAGGGTGAGGGCCACCACGTACCTGCCCCCGCGTGAGAGGGGCGGCCGAGGGCGGGGGAGGGCGCGCCGCACGTGATGGCGGGGAGGCGGACGAGCCACGAGTCCTTCCCCACAACGTCCTCGAACCTGCGCGCCCCGGCCATCGCACGCGCCCCGGGCGGGCGGCGCGGCGCGGGGCGGGGCGGGCCAGAGGCAGAAGACGAAGGAGAGCATGGAGACGGCGAGGAGGGTGAGCAGCAGGGCCCAGCTCGCCACGCGCCGCCCCAGCTGCGCCGCGGCCGCTCAGGGCGAGGGGGGCGGGGGCGGCGGGGGCGGGCGGGGGCGCCTTGCGCTTGAAGAGGTCCCCCGCGCGCTCCATCAGGTCCACCACGTTCTCCTCCCGCCGCCCCTGGCCCCGCCCCAGTTCACCAGGGAAGGGAGGAGGGAGGAGGGGGGCAGGCGGGCGCACCCGCGTGCTCCCCCCGGCGACGACGCTGCCGCGGCGCTTCGGGCTGCGGGGCGTGAGCGGGGCCGCGGGGCGGGGGCGGGGGCGGGGGCGGTGGGCGGGGCACACTCGGGGACGAGGAGGGCGCTCTCCTCGGCCCCCGTGATCTCGCTCTCTGCCGCCCGGCCCGGCCCCCGCGCGTGAGCCGCCCTGCCGAACCCCCCCCTGCGCGGGGGGGGGGGGGCGGACCGATGCTGTCGGCGGTCTCCTCCTGGAAGGTGCCCCACAGGAACGCCAGCTCCCTGCGCCCCGTGAGCGGGCGTGCGGGCGGCGGGGGCGCGGGGAGGGTGCGGGGCCGTACGCCTGGCGGCGCTTCCAGCCCTCGGTGAAGATGGTGCCCCAGATCATGAGGAAGGAGCAGTAGAAGAAGGACCACCTGCGCCCCGCGCGTCTGTCAGCAGGCGACCTCCTCTACGCGCCCCTCGCGCCGTGCCCCGCCCCCCGCTCCCGCACTTCATCGACGGCCTGCCGCGGGCGTCAGCGGGGCCGGCCGGCGGGCGGGCGGGCGGGCGGGCGCGGGCGCGCGTGGAGGTGGCGGAGACGGCGGAGAGGATGCTGCCCAGGACCGTCGGCAGCACCAGCCACCTGTACCCCCGCCCCGGCTCGCGGGGGGGGAGCGGCGGGGAGGGGGTACGCGTACACGGTGTAGAAGTGGAGCCACGCGAAGTAGAACGCGACCTGCGGGCCGCGGTTTGAGTTCGAGTCTCCCGGTCGAATGCAGGGTGTACACCTTCTCGCCAAAGTAGTCGCGGATCTCCCCCAGGGGGGGCGTGCTGAGGAGCCCCAGCGTGCAGAAGTCGATGAGCGCCTACCCCACGCGGCCTTGAGGGGGGATAGATGTGTGTCCGGGAGGGGGGTACGCGCCTTCGCCGTCTCGAGGAGGCTCTTGGCGGTCCAGACCTGCGGCTCCTCCTTCCCCTTCTTCGGCCCCGCCCCGGCGCCCTGCCTGCCCCGCGCCTGAGCGAGGCGCCCCGGAGCGCCCTCCTCGCGCGCGTACCCCTGCGAGTACTTGCCCCGCCCGAAGACCCAGCGCGTGAAGAGGGTCTTCTTGGCCTGGCGGGGGTGTGAGCGGGGCGGGGCGCGGGGGCGGAAAGAGGGGCGCGCCTCGTAGTTGTGGAGGGGCAGTTGCTCGATCATGAATTTGAATTCCCTGCGGGATTCTAAGGACCAAAAAGGAAAGGAAAGGAAAGGAGGGGAGAGGGGGGGCGGGGCGCACTTGGCCCAGGCGAGGAGGGTGCGGGGCACCTCGCGGTCGAAGCGGCGCTTGCCGGCCGTCCCCGTCTCCATTCCAATCGCAAACCCGTCCTCGTCGATCTCGATCCCCTGCCCCCGCATCGGCCCCGCCCCGCGCGGCTGGCTTCGAGGGGCGGGACGGGAGCGCGGGTGCGCACCTGCATGATGCGTCGGACGATCTGCTGCTGCTCGGCCTGCGCGGTTCGCAGCGACGTGAGGGCCACTCGTCCAGCGCGGCGGGGCGCGCGCGCGCGCGCCTCTGTCAGGGGGACGTCGGGGCCGCTCCCGGGGTAGGGGCCGCCGAGGAGGTCGGCCCACTTCTTGGCCTTGATCGCTTCGATGCTCTTGTTCGGGCGCGACGTGCTGCCGCCGCCGCGTCGGTCGCGTACGCGGCTCGGGCGCGCGGCGAGCGTTACGCACGCTGCGGCCTGCCGCTTGTCGGCGGCGCTCACGCTCGCGAGGAGCTTTGGCGGCCCCGAAACCTTGATGAAGTGGAGCGTCGGGCTGTCCGGCACCTCGTGGGTCTCCTCGACGACGCTCAGGCCCGCGCGCCGTAGCCGCGCGACCACGTAGCGCCGAACGGCGGAGCCGGGTGGCAGCAGTCTCTTCGGGTCCGGCTCCGGATCCTATCGCACGCGTCGCGCTCAGCCGCCGGGCTCCCCGTGTGCGGGGCTGGGTCACCTGGAAGATCAAAGCGTACTGGAACTGGGTCGGTGCCTTCGCGCTCTGCTCCGCGTAGATATGATCGATGTGCCATAGCGCCTTGAGGGCCGAAACGCCCGACTTGAGCTTGAGCTTGACTGCTTCTTTGTTGAGGCGCTTCGGAGCAGTAGAGGCCGTCAGATTGGGAGCCGCGGACGCCATGAGGTCGGCGGTCGACGTTGCCAGGTTGTTCGACGACTCCATTGCCTCCACTGGCACGGAGGCCGCCAGATCGGCGGCCGACATGGGGGGGTGGCAATGAAGGCGCTCCCGGGTACACAGACAAACCTTCAGTTCAGCGTAGAAGCTTCGGCGGCAGAAGCAGCGCTTCGGCCTAAACACCTGTCGAGCGACCCGCCGCCAGGCCGCTCAGCAGAGGGCTTCACAGTCAGAGTCATTCTAAACCAAATTCAGAGCCCCGAACAAAACCCGCATCCTCGAACCGACCTTAAACACAGCTTCAAAGGTTCGCATACCGCGCACCGCCGCCCGTACCCGCGGGGAACTTAGAAAGTTGCCCCGTGGGATTGCTCCCGCGCGGCCCGCACAGCCACTGCAGCCGGAATGCACTAGTTCTTTGTAGCATTTAGTCCGGCGTCATTGCCGCGCCCGGCGCGCGCGCAGCCGAGTTTTGGCGGGTCATCCACGTGCACGCTCATGTGACCGCTGATAGCGCATAGCGCTCAAAGCCCACGGCGGCGGGCTGCTAAGGCATTCCTCGTAAATTACGGGCTCCGAGCGATCTTGTGCACGTTGATGCCGGCGGCGTTGATGCCTCGTAAATGAGGGCTCGTCTGGGCCCAGATGATCCTCCCAGCGGTCGAGGCGGGTGTCGTCCTGATGCAGAACGCCCACGTCGAATCTATGAAATCGGCCTGCCAGCTGCTGCAGGTGCGCTCCTTCTGCCTCCCGATCCGACGCGCCGCCCGCCCGCCCCGGCGCGCCGCTGATGTGCTGCACCGCCTCCTGCCAGACCTACCTCAACAACGTGCTCCAGAACCCCGGCGAGGAGAAGTTCCGGAAGATCCGAAAGGGCAACGCAGTCTTCCAGCAGCGAGTCGCGCCGATCCCGGGCGCCGTCGCGGTCCTCGAGGTACCTATACTTTACTCGACGTGCTCTCCAAATGAATTCGGTCTGGCCCTCATCGGGGCATCAGGCGTGCCACTTCAAACTGAACGGCGAATTCTACGAGATCAACCAGGTCAGGCTTCCGCGAGGCCCAGTGGCGGGCGGCGGCTGACCGCGGGCGGCAGAACGCGCTTTCGGGCCACCGGGAGGACCTGGCGAAGGCGGTGGCGCTCCTGGGCGAGGCGGTGCGGGCGCGCGAGGAGAAGGAGGAGCTCGCCGCGAAGGCCGCCATGGCGCAGCGCATGGCCGAGCAGCGGCGCAAGGTCCGCCCGCCTCTCCCCCCCCCCCCCCCCCCCCCCCCCCCCGCCGCCGCCGCCGCCCCGCGCGGCGCCTGACGCCCCCGCAGGAGGAGGAGAAGCGGGTGCTGATGCAGCAGATCAAGGCGGACACGAGCGCCCGCAAGGAGGACAACTGGAAGCCCAAGGCGCGCCCGCCGGCCCCGCGCCGCGCCAGCCCCCTGCTCACCTGCGCCCCCGCCCGCAGGTCTCGGCGAGCGCGATGAAGGCGGGGACGGCGATCACGCACTTCGGGGAGAAGTTCGGCAACGCCGAGTAGCCTGCGCCCGCGCCTCCGAGTGGCCGAACCCCCCGCCCGTCGGCTCCGGCTGTACAATAGCACCGCGCCCATGTCAAATAGTCAAACCATCGACGCCAGTCCACTGTGGGCGAAGACCCGTGTGAGAACTCGCCCATGCTCACTGCGCTGCGGCCGGCGCCGCATGCGGGTGACAGCTGCAGGCTTGACTCAGTGACGTCGATACGGATATCGCCGCGAGTGGTTCGGTGAGTGTGTTGCGCGGGACCTTGGGGCCTCGAAGCTTAAGCTGCACTGCAGCTGATCATGGTCGATGTCAGGCAGGCCTCGGCCCGGAGGCAGGCCCCCCGGGGGACGGGCCCGGCCCGGGGACCGGCGTGCCGCAGTGCACCTGAACGTATTCTCAGGCCCTGCCGCAGTGCTGATCATGATCATGAGACTCTGAGAGTCATGATCAGGCCCTGAGGCGCCGCCGGGCCCTGAGAGACGCGACTTTACAGCCAGACTCATCGATATCAATTAATATTGCAACTTGGCAATGTCATGGCTGAACTTCTCTTAAGCTTTGAGCAACACTGCGGCGCCCCGCAACTCACTGAGTCAATGACTGGCAAGGCACCTGCAACTTCGTGCAAGGTTGACTAGATTGAGCCGTTATAATTAGTGCTGAGCTTCTTAGCCGCTGAGCCCAAGTTCGTACTGCCGCGGTGCCCCGGTGCCCCTGGGAATCATTTTAAAATGAATCTGAAGAGAGTTGAAATTTTCAAAGGCCGCCGGGCTTCGGAATTTGCCGCCGGCGCAGTGCGCATCGATATCCAGACCGTCGGACTGGCAGAGAGAGCCTCAAAGTCTTGAAGAATCTCAGAGATAGTCTCCGAGGCTCAGTACATGCTCTCAGTCACGGCTAGATCTCATGTGCGCATGCATCAGAGTCTGAAAAAACCGAAATTGAATTGACACTAGAAATAAATAAATAATCTTCGGATCATGAAGATCCGATGATCGAAAAAAGCCTTGAGGCTTGACTAAACTACTAGCTAGGGCCAAGGCAAGCAAGGCAGCAGCCGCCGCCTGCATGCATACGGCCTGGGGGCCGCGGGGGGGGGGGAGGCCACGGACGGCCGCGGCCGCGGGCTGCCCGCGGGGCCGGCGGATTCCTCACTGGTTCACTGATCATGACTCGCTGGCTCCGGATCCGGGCTGCAGCTGGATGCTCAGAGGACGGTGATGGAGCCGCCGGGGCCGACGGTGATGGAGCCGCCGGGGCCGACGGCGACGCAGGAGGCGCCCGCCGCGCAGCCGATCTCCGCGGGGAGCCCCATCTCCAGCGCGTACACCCTGCACGGCCCCCGCCCCGCCCCCGCCCGTCATCGCCCCGCCGCCAGCCCCGGCGTCGCACGGCCGCAGAGAGCGTCGCACCTGCTCCCATCCGTAAACCCTGTCAGGTAGGCCCGCTGGCGAGCGGCATCGAACGCAAGATCCGCCACGAAGGTCGCTCCCGCGAAGGGGCCGGACACCGTGAAGGGGAGCGCCTGCGCATCCCCGGGTGCTGCCGCCCGGCCCGAGTGGGCGCGGGGAGAGCGAGGGGCGGGGGCGGGGCAGGGGCAGTCGCGGGCGCGCACTGCCGGCGAAGGAGTCGACGACGACGCGGCGGAGGAAGGGCGCGTTCACCGGCAGCGTCACGAACGCCGCCCCCAGCGGCCGCCAGTACCCCACCTTGAACACGCTCGCGAACGTCGCCGCCGTCCCCACGCCTGCCGCCCCGCCGCGCCCCGCGCGCGTCGGCCTTGCGAGGGGGGCGGCGGGGCGCGCGGCTGCGGCTCACCGTAGCTGTTGGAGGCGATGGCGTAGCTGCCGGCGAGGACGGACATCTGCGGCGCCGGGGCCGGTCAGCGCCACGGCTCGCTCCAAGCATCGCGCGGGAGGGGCGGGGGCGGGGCGGGGGCGGGCCTGCCCCGTGGAGATGGCGAGGCGGCGGAGGAGGCGGGCGGTCTCCTCGGCGACGAGCAGCGTGTCGGCGTCCACGAGGGCGATCCCCGCCGGCCCGTCCATCAGCCCCGCCCCCGTCCCCGGCGAGCTGCCCCCCGCCACCCACGCCACCGCCCCCGCTGCGCGCCGCAGCTCAGACCCCGCCCCCTCTGCACCTCGGGCGGCGGGAAGGAGCGGACTGGCGAGATCGATGCGGCGGATGCCGTGCAAGACGCTCACGTAGAGGTGCGCGCCGTCGGGGCTGAGTGCCTGCCGCCCCGCCCTCGGCGCCCGGGGAGGAGGGGGGGCCGGCACGTGCACGCGGCCTCACCAGCCCGCGGGGCCCGTTGAGGCTCGCCAGCGTGCCCATCCCCTCGGTGTTCGTGCAGGGCTGGTTGTTCGTCCCCGCGATCGTCACCACCTCCGCTGCCCGGGGGTACGCGTCGGAACGCGGCGGCGGGGGGCGGGCAGCGCCGGTGCTGGCCATGGCGCACCCGTGGCGAGATTGAGACGCCGGACGGTGCAGGTCCCCGTCTCGCCTGCCCACCCCCGGGCGAGCCTTCAGAAAGACGGACCCCGGTCGCGGCTGGGCAGGCGAGGGCGTATGTACCCCAGTACAGGTGTTGGCAGCTCCTGTCGAAGAGCAGGTTCTGCACCCTCAACGGGTCAAGCGGAGAACGAGTTGTGAGGGGGAGGGGGGAAGAGGGGAGGAGGGCGGAGGACGTACCCCCGAATCCGGGTAGATCCGCACGTTCGTCCCGTACCCGTCGATCATACTGCCAGTGCCTTGTGCGTGATACACCGCGTTAGGCCACGAGACACGGTTCGTGACGGTCCCTGCGGCACGGTCCAAGAAAGGGAATGAATGGGATCGGAGAGCGGCCGCGGCCGCGGCGCGCACGCACCCGTCGCAACGTGATAGCTAACGATGTGCTCTGTGTTCAGACCCGCCGATATCATCATCAGGTCCAGCGAGGGGCAGTACGCTGCGCGCGAGAGGGCGGGCGCCGGCCGGCGGGCGCGCGGGGGAAGTTAAGAGCGCCTAGACCTGGGCGCCTGGGCCTAATGAGCACCCATTTGACGAGGGTAGGTGATCGCGGTTGTCAGAACGATGCTGTCCCCGGGGGCAGCGCTGGCTGTAATCAGCAGCGCGAGCGCCAGCGTGGCGCGAAGCGCTGCGCAAGCCCAGCTTCGCCGTTCAGTCATTGGGCCGACCGCAACCTGCGCGATGTTATAGCGTTAAAACGTGCCAGAGGAAAATATATTCTGCGCACGTGGCCGGCGGCGCGCCGCTGAGCTCGAGCTCTGTGGCTGCTTCGTCGGCCTCGAGCGTGCGCTGCCGTTGGCCTGCTAGATGCCGTCGGCCTGCAAGATGCCGTCGGCTTGCAAGATGCCGTCGGCATGCAAGCAAGTCGAGATCTTGTGTTCCGGCGCGCTGGATCGCTAGCTAGAAGATAAGCGCTAGCTCAAAGGAGACCTCTCTCGCTCAACCTGTACCCCTCGTCCCTAAAGTAGGAGAAGTTGCCGGCGACTGCCACAGCCGAACTCCTTGTCAGCGTTGCACGAAACGGAGAGATCGGCAAACCTTAGACTTTTCGCCGCCTAACTCCGGTTGCCTGCTGACGCATGGCGCCGAAACTGCCGCCCCTCAACCCGCCGGGCTACGAGCCTGGGACCTACCAGCCTTTCACCTTCCCTAGGGCCCCCGATTACGGCCCCTTCAGCAGCGCCGGGTGCGCACCTCGCCGCGCCTCGCGAACCCCGATTCCGGACCGCTCGAGGAAGGAGTTGCGCCGGCCGCCAAGCCGATGACGTCTTCTCGCAGAGTTCGGGACAGCGTCGCCCGCACGCACGTGATGCCGTATCGGCCAGCGGCGCGTGAGACCACGTCCTCCCTCGAGTATCGGTCCGCGCCGTCCGCGCCTGTACGCGCCGTGCCGCATCTTGCTGAAGCTCGCGCAGCGAGAACCTGCAACGGCACATGCGGAGCAACCTCGACCCGGAGGACAAGTTCAGCCAGCCCATCCTGACCTCGCAGAACGTGCGCGGGGCCGCGCCGCCCCCGCCACGCACCAGCGCCTGCGCGCCTCTGGCCTGACCCGTGCACGCGCGCAGGTGGGGTGGAACATCATGGACGCGACGCTGCGGGTGCGGAACCACCTGAACTTCAGCAGGAAGCAGTGCGGGATCACGCAGTACTTCGAAGAGATGGCGCAGAACAGGCTCACCTTCACGTGCCGCGCCCAGAACGGCGGCCTCGAGGCCCTCCACAACTTGTAGCTATAGTAGGAACACCCCTCGCTCCCCTAGCCCTAGCCTAGTCATCTGTCCTTCAGTTGGACTCCCGGGCGCGCGCCGCCGTGTCCGGCGCGCCGCCCTTTGTATCCATTGCACTTCATCTCGGGACCCGCTGCACGCCACTGCAATCAACAGTCCCCGCGGCCCAGCTGCAGGTCCTCCTCTAACGCGGCTGATCATGAAACCCCAATTTTTCAGACTCTCTCTTCAACGCTAGCTAGCAGACTTGGGCTCCCGGGGCGCGCCGGGGCGCTTCACTTCTTGATCATGCCGCTCTGGCGGGCGAACTCGAAGAGGCCGCCGGCGTCAATCACGGGGCGCACGTCGCCCAGCGAGCGCAGCTTGTACGACTTGCCCGTCGTGTGGTTGATCAGCTGCGGGGCGCCACTCAGCGGGGCCGGCGAGGGGCGGGGCGGAAGAAAGGAGGGAGAGGGGCGGGGCGGACCTTCTGGCCCTCGAAGTCGATCTCGACGTCCTCGCCGGTCTTGAACTCGGGGTAGATGACCTGGCGGCCGGGGCGTCGGGCGGCGGCCCCGGCGGGGCGGGCTCCGGCCCAGGGCGGGCAGCGCCGCGCACCCCCTCGCACTCCCACGGGTAGAGCTCCCCCGTCGCGGTGCAGTTCCGGAAGAAGATGCGGGCGTACGACTGGGCGATGACAGCCTGGCAGCCTGCGCAGCCGGCCGGCGTCGGCGGCGGGCGGGCGAGGGTCGAGGCGGCGGCGGGGGCGCGCACCGGCGGCGCCGAGGGCGATCGGGGCGTGCTCGCGGGATGAGCCGCAGCCGAAGTTGTCGCCGGCCACGATGATGGGGTACCTGGAGGGCACGCCGGCCGGTTGGGGGCGCGGCCGGGAGCCCAAGCCGGTTCGGGGCGGGCGGGGCGGCGCACTTGGTCTTCATCTGGCCCTCCTCGACGTACTTGCCGTAGCGGTCCGGCAGGCCGATCAGCGCGTAGCTGCCCAGCTGCTCGTACTGCGCGGCCAGTCGCCCCGGTGCGCCAGCGGCCCGTGCCCGCCGGGGCGAGCGCACCTCGTCGGGCTTGGAGGGGACTAGAGTCAGGTACTCGGCGGGGATGATCTGGTCGGTGTCGATGTTGTCGTCCACGACGAAAACGGTGCCGCGGATCGAGGGGCGCTGGCCCTGGCCGCCCGCCTTCATCCGGATCTGGGTGAAGCCTGCGGGCGGCGCTCGGGGGCGGGAGGAGCGCGGCTCGCACAAGCGGGAATCGCCGTACCGTGGGCGGCGCTGGGGCGCGGGGACACGAAGCTGCGCTCATTCGCGGACACGCCCTGGAACACCGACGAGCTGCGGAAGTAGCTATACCGCTGGCTCTGCGAGCAGGGGAGGAAAAGAAATGCTTAGCTGAACGACATATCGCGTGCGGCGGCCGACTTGGCCCAGGCAGGCGTCAGCGTCGGCTAATCGCGACTCACCGAACGGACGGCGCCGATCGAGCGCTGGACGGCGGCGTAACAGACGGACGAGGTCTGCGAGAACTACAGGTAGAGTGCATGAGCACGACGGAGCGTGACGGGCGGCGTGGCGGCCATGGAGCCGCCGCGGAATATCCAGTTGACGCGACGCACCCGAACAGCGACAGGCGCGCGGTTCGCGACGGCCGTAGCAGACGCGAAGGCGTGAGACATGGCGCTCCTCCTTCTGCGCCACACAGCGGGCAGGGCCGATCAGCAGAATCGCCATCCGGCCGCGAGGAGAGGCGAGCAGCTAGATTTGTATGCATGCTATACACCGCCGACATCAGTTTGCCGGGCGCGGTGGACGGGGAAGCGCAGCTTACCGGGACGAACTTCCTTCACCCTGTACCCGTCCCTCGCGGACTTCAGCGCGGACTCCCGGACCGGGAGCTCGAGGCCGGCGCGCGGCGCCGTAGGCCGGCCTCGTGCAATCGATCTGCGCGCTCGCCGGCAGCGCCTTGATTTGATTTCGAACATACGCTATGACCTCGCGCGGGCTTGAATTCGAATTTGATATTCGGCTGTCTGCATTTTGAGAGGATGGAACGGCTTCGAATCCTCAATCACCTCTAGGGGAACGAGATTGTGTACAGAATATTAAAAAAAAAGGGAGGCTATACAAGGCTACGCATAAACACTGTTCAGAAGCCGCCATGCTAGAAGCGAAATAAAAGGAAGGTGTATATGTTGCAACTGTCAACACTGACAAAGTGGAAGGCACGCATTATCTAGACACTGCCGAGGTGGTTCTGACCGCGGGAAGACGAGGTGAACAGAAGACCACGCATGAAGCTCACGCAAACAAAAAAAAATCTGCAAATACCGCTTTGTCTCAAAAAAATCGGACGAGAAAGTGGGATGTCTCAAATGAATCGGGGCGGTCACTAAAGGAAGGATGCGTGATCGTTGCGGGAGCGGGAGGAGCGCTCGAAGAGGCCCAGTGCCTGGACGGTCTTCGAGCGCTCCTGTCCGTCGTCGCCCAGCGAGTGCCCCGCCCGCGGCGACACGTCGTAGGTCAACGGCTTCCCGAACCGCTCCTGCACAACCGCCCGTCAGGCGCCTCCCGCGCGCTGAGAGCAGAGCTCGGGGGGCGTACGGTCAAGGGGTAGTAGCTGCACTGGAAGGCGGCGGAGAGGGGCTGACGGCTGCCGAAACGCGGCTGCAGGGTGGAGCGGTCGGGCACGGAGCGCGTGGAGCTGCAGCCGGAGGCCCGGTCGTCGTCGTCGTCAGGGGAGCTCGTGAGGGTGTCCTCGTCCTCGCTCGAGTCACCGCACTCGCTGGCCGCCTCCAGGATGGGCTCCAGGCCCACCACCGCGCGGTGCCCGCTGTAGCTGTGCGAGCGGCGGATGATCCGCTGCCTGCGGGGCGGCATCGCCGGCGGGATCGCCCCCGGCATCGACTGAGCATGCGGCAGCATAGAGGGCGTCGAGGCGGGGCGTGCGGAGATGGCGCCCGCCGGGAGCTGCTGGTGCTGCGAAGGGGCGTGGTGGTGCGGCTGCCGCCCGCGGGCGTGCCGCAAGTTGAGGAGCGATGGCATGCAGGCGTTGCCGTGAGACTTGGGCGACGAGAACGCTCGCTCGACGACAGCGGAAAGACGGCGCGGGGCAACTGAGGGTCGGGTCAGTCCGCATGGGAGACGGAGCTAAAAAGATGTCGATTCGCACCACTAATACAGCCGCTCTTGGCTGCTCGCAAATAGAGCTGTGACAGGGACTCCATGATGCCGGGGGCGAGAAGGGGCGCCGGAAGCGGCTGTAAATGGTTCAGAGCTCGCAAACCAGAGCTTGACCGACGTATGCCGGGCAGCGCATTCTTACCTGAATGTCGTAGAGCGGATCTGGCGAGGACGAGGGCGAGTGCCTCGACTGTGCGGGCGGCGAGGCGCTGTTGGGACAAAGAATATCGTGCGTCTCAGCCCTGCGCTCCGTTAGAATCGACGTGGCAAGTGCAAAGCTGGGGCTTACAACAAGCGCGCGCGTAAGCTCTGAGAGACATCTGACGAAGTATGCGCGGGCATCGCGTGCGGTGACGGCGAGACGCTCTCCCCCAAGTGGATCACGATTTGGTCCCTGCGAGAATGACACACGTTAAGACGGCGAACGGAAGACAGGAACCCGTCACGAGCGTGCCGCACCGGCCGTACGTGATAGAAAATTCCACAGACAGGGCATTCCCACGCAGTATATTCGCGTCGGCGACTCGGTTTCGCTCAAGCGGCTCCCACTTGAACGCTCCGGAAGGCGCCATGATGCCCAACTTGAACTCGAAGCGAGCGCACGAACTCGGAATCGCGACAGCACCTGTAGCAGCAGATCGGCCTCGGCGGGGAATGTGCATTCCGACAAGGCGCGCGGGCCAAAGCTCACCTCTCCATGTCGGCCACGTCGCCGCATCTGTTCGTAATCGCAGGGACTGCTCGGGCACCCAGAGACCGAGCGCCTCACAGGATCCACAGATTGAGACCGCCTCGCCAAACTGGGTCGAGGCACAGACCACTACGAACTCAATGAGGCGCGAGAATACGTGCTGCGGGTTCTGAGGCTCCGGTGACCGGCGGGCAGGAGAGCCGGCGGGCCCGTCCGGGTGTACGGCAGCCAACAGCATGCCCTCAAGCCGTACGTAATTGCTGTTGAATGTTACGCTGCGGTCGTACGCTGCGGTCGTACGCTGCGGTACGCACCACGGAGGGAGGAGGACGAAGAGCCAACTTGGAGAGGGAACCTCCCAAAACTGGAGCCGGCAGCCTCAAAAATACAGGGGCCTGCCAACTCCCGTCCGCTACGACGCCCGTTGAGGCAGAGCTGCCTGGTTCGCGAGTCGACTTGCGAGGAAGCACGGGCAACACGTACCCCCCTGACTAGACGGCAGCTGACGGCTTCGGGCGCCGAAGTTCATGCAGGCAGCGCCCGTTCTCTTTTTGGCCGGGTCCGCAGCTATCGCCTGGTTGCTCTACAAGCAGCGGGTTCGCTCTCTCCCGGTGGTCACTACCGCGAAGCCCTGAACGTGCCGTTCCTGTGCACAGAGGCGGGACCTCGCGGCGACCATGGGAAATAACCAGCCTCAGGCCGCCCCGCGCCCCACGCCAACGACACAAGCTTCAGTGCCATCTCAGCGCCCAAGCTCCGGCAGGAGGCGTCTCGCGCTCTCGGCGAACGCCATATTTGACATCACGGAGCCCGATGCCGGCCCGAGCGTGACGCGTGTGCAACTTTCGCCGACGTGCCGTCACTTCCTCGTGCAATCTGACCGCCCCGCGCAGCGCGGCCGGACGCTGGCACCGTACTGAACGCGCTCGCATCCAAGTACGAGCTGTATGTTATCGGTCGCGTGAGCCTCGACAAGACCGAGGAGGTGCCGCTGATCATTCCGAGCTCATCGACTTCGAGCTGACGGGCTGCGCTGCAGCTTGTGCGCGAGGCTGTGAAAGCAACGGGCGCGTTCGACAAGGGCCTGCACCCCGCGCGGGTTCTCTTCTGCTCAACGGTAGCCGGGCGCGCATCGATCTGTCGCCAGATTGAACCACAAGTCTGCGTCGACGGTGCGTCGCAGAGTGACGCCGCAACCGCTCGCCCCTGAATTTGTTTATACAGACGAGGCGTCCGTTCTCACCGCTCTGAAACCGCACGTCGGCCAGCTCGTCCACATCCTCCGCCCGGGTGCCGCTTCCTCCTCTTCCGCCCCCGCCTCGGCCCTCCCCATCCCTTCCGAATCCATCGCTAGCCTCGGCGAGATGCTGTAGGACCCTAGTATCACGAGAGCTGTATCCCGAATATCTTTGGCATCTATTTGTCCGTGCACCCAAGCTGTAGGCCCAAGGAGCGTTGAAAGCACGGCACCCGCAATGCGGATCAACTGCAAATCGCATTCTCGCAAAGATGTGGGTCTGGAAGGTCTACGGTCTAGATCTAAATCTACGTGATACAGCAGAGAAGAATTCGGAGTCCGGAGGGGCGGGGCCCTCGTACGCGTCGCCTTTTGAAACTACGGCAGGAGCCAGAGCTGGGCAAAATGGTCCGGGAGCCTCGTACCTAGAAGCTGAAGCAGAAAAAACGGAAAGGTGTAGAATGGAAGGGGAGGGTGCGGAGGGCGCGGGGGCGCAGGGCGAGGAGGGAGGGGGGCCGGGGGGCGGGCCGGGAGGGGCGGGGTCATGCGCGGCCGAGGACGATGGCGAGGAGGGCCATGCGGACGTAGAGGCCGTACTCCATCTGGCGGAAGTAGGCGGCGCGGGGGTCCGAGTCGACCTCGGGGCTGATCTCGCCGACGCGGGGCAGCGGGTGCATGACGATCATGTTCTCCTTGCACGAGGTGAGGGTGTGCGGGGTGATGCAGTAGGCGTGCGCCACCGCCTCGTACTCGGCCGGGTTCGCGAAGCGCTCCTTCTGCACCCGCGTCACGTAGAGCACGTCCGTGTCGTGCAGCACGGCGTCCAGGCTCTGGTGCTGCGTCTGCCGCCGGCCCCGGTTCGCCACGTCCGCGATGATCTCCGGCGGCATCCTGCGCCCCGCGCGGTCGGGGAAGGGGGGGGGGGGGGGGGGGGGGGGGAGGGGGAGGGGAGGGGCGGGGCGGACCGGAGCGAGTCGGGGCTGACGTACTGGAGGCGGACGTCGTAGTGGGTGGCGAGGAGGCGGGCGAGGGAGTGGACGGTGCGGCCGTTCTTGAGGTCGCCGACCATGGTGACGGTGAGGCCGTTGACGGTGCCGAGCTCCTCGCGCATCGTGTAGAGGTCGAGGAGGGCCTGCGTCGGGTGCTCCCCGACGCCGTCCCCGGCGTTGATCACCGGGTGGATGGCGGCCTGCGCGGCGAGCGCCGCCGCGCCCTTCTCGGGGTGCCGGATGGCGACGACGTCGGCGTACGTGTCCACCACCCGCACCGTGTCCTCCAGCGTCTCCCCCTTGGAGACCGACGTGCTCTTCATGTCCGTCAGCGAGAGCACCGTCCCGCCCAGCCGCTGCATCGCCGCCTGGAACGAGCACGACGTCCTCGTCGACGGCTCGAAGAAGAGGTTGCAGAGCACCGTCCCCTTGCACACTTCGATCACCTGCGCCCCCGCCCCGCCTCAGCAAAGAACACCCTTCGGAGGAGTGGGGGAGACGCCGGGGCGGACCTCCTGGCGCATGAGGCGCTTGCGGAACTCGGAGGCGACCTTGAAGATGTACGTGAGGTCCTGCTTGCTGAACTGGGAGACCGAGAGGATGTCCCGCGCGAACAGCGACGGGCCGTCCTCGGGCGGCGGCAGGCTGCTCGTCCCCGGCGTGCTCGGCACCGGCGCCACCGGCGGGTGCGCGTCGCGCCCCATCGCCAGCGAGCCCCGCTTCTTCTTCATCATGATCGCCGACGGCGCGTCCGCAGCGGCCGCCATGGCCGCCGCGGCGCCCGAGGTCTCCCCGACGGGCGAGAGGGGCCGCGGCTCCAGGCTCCGCATCGCGAACTCGGCGAGGGAGGAGGGCCCGGCCCGGCTCGCCGCCTCCCCCATCCTCGCCGCCTTGTCCTCCAGTACCGCGATCTCCACCGCCGCCGGCGCCGCCGCCGCGCGCGCAGCCCGCGGGTGCGGCGCGTGCGCCGGGCTCTCTGGCGCCAGCGCCGCCGCATCGGGGATCTGCGCCCGCACCGCGGGGGCCGCCGGCGTCTCGCGCACGTCCCGACCGTACCCGGGCTGCACGAGAACCTGCGCGGGCGGCGGCGTCGGGAAGGCCGCGGGGAGGCAAGCGGGCATCGAGCGGGGGCGGGCGGACCTTGCCGTCGAGGTAGGCGAGGGCGCCGCGGAGGACGACGCGGCGGACCTTGCCCTTGACGCGGCGGCCGGCGAAGGGCGTCCAGCCGCACTTGGAGAAGGCCGGCGCGCTCGGGATCGTCCACTCCTCGTCGAGGTCCACCTCGATGAACGTGTCCTTCTGCTCGGGGAGCCGGAAGATCTTGCGCGGGTTGACGTACATCTTCTGCACCAGCTGCTCCATCGTGAGGCGGCCCTCGCTGACCGCCGTCAGCAGCAGCGGGAGGCACGTCTCCAGCCCGGGGAAGCCCGGGGGCGGCTTCGCGCCGTCCTTCTCGGTGAGCGTGTGGGGCGCGTGGTCCGTGGCGAACATGTCGATGACGTCCATGTGCTCCCAGAGGGCGTCCCGGTCCGAGGCCTTGGCGAGGACGGGGCGGACCTCGCCGCGGCCGGCGCAGCCGCACGAGAAGCTCGGGATCTCGTCGGAGATGAAGAAGAGGTGGTGCGGGGCGACCTCGCAGGTGACGCGGATGCCGCGCGCCTTGGCGGCCTTGATGATGGTGATCTCCTCGGCGGTCGAGACGTGCGCGATGTGCACGGCGCGGTCGTAGAGGGCCGCCAAGAGGATGAAGGCGGACATGGTGCGGCCCTCCGAGTGCGCCACGATCGGCACGTTCTTGGGCCACGCCTCGAAGTGGCTCATCCAGAGCCGCTGGTCGTCCAGCCGCAGCTCCCCGAAGGTCGAGTCGAGGTACATCTTGAGGCCGGCCGAGACGGGCGCCAGCGGCGCGATCAGCTGCGCGTTGGCGGGGCCGGCCCCCAGGTAGACGGCGTAGTCGCAGCGGGCCTTGGCGGCCGCCAGTTGCTTGCACAGCTCGAACGAGGCGGGGTCCGTGAGGGGCGGGTTCGTGTTGGGCATCGCGCAGACCATCGTGAAGCCGCCGGCGAGCGCCGAGGCCGAGCCCGTGTCCCAGTCCTCCTTGTGCGTCGCCCCGGGCTCTCGGAAGTGCACGTGCACGTCGATGAGCCCCTGCGCGGCCCCGGCCTGTCAGATGACGCGAGGCGAGGTCGGCGTGCGGGTTCCAGGCCGCACCGGCATGCGGACGACGCGGTTGCGGGAGCGGTAGTCCCACCGCTCGATGGGCATCGCGCCCGTCGCGCCGCGCTTGTGCACTTGCTGCGGGGGCGTCGGGAAGAGGCGAGGGGGCGAGGCGGGGGGCAAGGGGATGAGGGCCGCACCAGCCTGTACATGGCCTCGATGAAGAGCTTGGCGCACTTGATGTTGGTGAGGAGGGGGAGGGAGAAGTCGACGGCCTTGCGGCGCGTCATGTAGCCCTTGGACATGAACGAGGCCGGCCGCCGGAAGAGGTTGCGCGACGGCAGGTTGATCACCAGCTCGATGTTGTGCTTCTGCAGCAGGTCCCCGATCCCGTCCGCGTCTGCCCCCTCCTTGCCGTTGCCGCCCGCCTTCGCCCCCTCCGACAGCTCCGACGAGATGATCTGCGCGCGTGGCAAGGTCGGCGCCGGCTCGCGCGGAAGGGCGCGGAAACGTGCAAGGGACGGGCATTAAAATAATGTGCGCGTGGTTATTGACGCCCTGGCCAGATTTAAAAGCCGGACAGGGTAACACGGAACGCAATATGTCGAGGACGGGAACGGGACAACTCTCAAGCTTGCGCTTCGAGCCGCCAACTTTATGTCCTCTAGGCAAATGAAGCTCTAATTGGGGATTTATGTAATATGCGCGCCAGTTTGACGCCCGGCCCAGACCAAAGAACCAGGCAAGGCAACGCCAAACGCATTATGTTGAGGACGGGAACGGGACAACTCTCAAGCTTGCGCTTCGAGCCGCCAACTTTATGTCCTCTAGGCAAATGAAGCTCCGTAATTGGGGATTTATGTAATATGCGCGCCAGTTTGACGCCCGGCCCAGACCAAAGAACCAGGCAAGGCAACGCCAAACGCATTATGTTGAGGACGGGAACGGGACAACTCTCAAGCTTGCGCTTCGAGCCGCCAACTTTATGTCCTCTAGGCAAATGAAGCTCCGTAATTGGGGATTTATGTAATATGCGCGCCAGTTTGACGCCCGGCCCAGACCAAAGAACCAGGCAAGGCAACGCCAAACGCATTATGTTGAGGACGGGAACGGGACAACTCTCAAGCTTGCGCTTCGAGCCGCCAACTTTATGTCCTCTACGGGAAAGCGGGCCGGGAAGAGGCGCCCCCCAAAACGAAGGAGAGGGCGGCACCTCGCAGGGGACGTCGTGCTCGGAGAAGAAGTCGGCGGTGCCGGGGCTGGCGAAGAGCTTGAAGCCCATCTCCTGGAGCCAGTGGGCGCTCTGGAGGAACTCCATCTTCTCCTTGTAGGGCCCGATGGAGATGAAGACGTTGCGCTTGGGGAGGGCGAAGCCGGTGGAGATGAGGCCCTTGAGGTAGCCTTCGTACTTGTCCTTGCCGAAGCAGGCGACCTCGCCCGTCGACGCCATCTCCACGCCCAGCACGGGGTCCGCCCCCGTCAGCCGCGTGAACGAGAACTGCGGCACCTTGATGCCGACGTAGTCCAGCGTCCGCACGTCGATGGGGTACGTCGTCACGGGCACGCCGAGGATGGCGCGCGTCGCCATCTCGATCATGTTGACGTTCATGGTCTTTGAGACGAAGGGGAAGGAGCGCGAGGCGCGGACGTTGCACTCGATGACCTTGATCTCGTTGTTCTTCGCGATGTACTGGATGTTGAAGGGGCCCGTGACGTTGAGCGCGTTGGCGATCATGCGCGACGTCTCCTCGACCTTGCGGACGGTCTCGGCGTCGAGGTCCTGGGGCGGGAAGAGGAGCGTGGCGTCTCCAGAGTGCACGCCGGCGTTCTCCACGTGCTCCGAGATGCAGTGCATGATCACCTCGCCGTTGCGCGCCACGGCGTCGAACTCGATCTCCTTCGCCTCCAGGATGAACTTGGAGATGACGACGGGGTGGTCCCGCGACACCTGGAGCAGAACAGCGTCGGCCGACTCGCAAGTATAGCTCGAAATCGCGTGAATTCAAAAAGCAGACCTGGACGGCCTCGGAGAGGAAGTTCTCGAGGTCGACGTCGCTGTAGGCGACGTTCATGGCGGCCCCGGAGAGGACGTACGAGGGCCGGACGAGAACGGGGAAGCCGACGCGCTCCGAGAAGAGCTTGGCGTCCGCGATCGAGGTGAGCTCCTTCCACTGCGGCTGGTCGATCTTGTGCTCGTCGAGCATGCGCGAGAACTTGTAGCGGTTCTCCGCGTTGTCGATCATCTCGGGGGCGGTGCCCAGGATCTTGCAGTTCTGCTTGCGGAGGGGCATGGCGAGGTTGTTGGGGATCTGCCCGCCCATGCTGACGACGATGCCGGAGCTCTCCTCCAGCTCGTACACGTCCATGACCCGCTCGAGGCTCAGCTCCTCGAAGTAGAGCCGGTCGCACTCGTCGTAGTCCGTCGAGACCTGCCGGCGGGGTGGTGAGGGGGGTGCGCAAGGGATGTGCAAAATGCAGTTGGGGAGGAGAGAAAGATGCGGTTCTCAGCCCCTTAGATGTTCTGTACTTGTGGGTTATCAGCACGGTTTACGCGCTGCTCAGTCCGCCCGTTACTGCTTTGCATCACCGAACCGCAGAAGAAAAGGGAAACGAGGAGAAAAAACAGTCGGGTGTCTCAGCCCCTTAGATGTTCTGTACTTGTGGGTTATCAGCACGGTTTACGCGCTGCTCAGTCCGCCCGTTACTGCTTTGCATCACAGAGACCCGACGAGGAAAACGAGAAATGGAAAAGACGAAAGAAAACGGGAGGCGCCAGGGGTTCTCAGCCCCTTAGATGTTCTGTACTTGTGGGTTATCAGCACGGTTTACGCGCTGCTCAGTCCGCCCGTTACTGCTTTGCATCATAGAAGCCTGGCGCCGAGAGAGGAAGAGAAAGAAAGGAGAAAGACCCCAAGAGCCCAAGTACGAAAAGCGAGACCCGAAGCCAGCGAAGCGAAACGGCGCACGGTCTCGGGGTTGTAATTGATCATGATGGAGTTGTAGCCGAGCTTGCGGAGGGTGCGGTTGCAGTGGACGGCGCACCAGTCGAACTCGACGGAGGAACCGATGCGGTAGACGCCCGAGCCAAGGACGATGATGCCCTTGTCCTGGAACTGCACGTCGTGCTCGCTGCCGTGGTACGTCATGTAGAGGTAGTTCGTCTGGGCCGGAAACTCGGCGGCGACGGTGTCGATCTGCTTGACGAAGGGGATGACCTTGCGGTGCTTGCGCAGGTTGCGGACCGCCAGCTCCGTGCTCGCGATGCAGTGCGCGATCTGCTTGTCCGAGAAGCCGAGGCGCTTGGCCTCCTGCAGGAGCTCCGTCGGGAGGCTCTCCGCGGAGTGCTTCTCGAGGGCGACGTGCACGTCGACGACATACTTGAGGCGGCAGAGGAACCACTTGTCGATCTTGGTGAGCTCGTGGATGCGGTCCACCGTGTACCCCGCCTTGAAGCACGCCACGATGTTGAGCGCGCGCTCGTCGCTGGGGTTCGTGAGCTCCTCCTCGCTGGGCGTGACCTTGTCCGGCGTCAGGCCCTCCAGCTGGTAGTCAACCATGCGGATCGCCTTCTGCATCGCCTCCTCGAAGGTGCGCCCGATGGCCATCACCTCGCCGACCGACTTCATCGACGAGCCGATCTTCTTCGAGACGCGGTTGAACTTCTTCAGGTCCCACCGCGGGATCTTGACCACGACGTAGTCCAGCGACGGCTCGAAGCAGGCCGTGCCGGCCTTGGTCACCGAGTTAGGGAACTCGGTCAGGCCGATGCCTGCGGACGCGGCGTCAGGGCGGGGCGTGGGGCGCTCGGAAGAACGGGGGCGTTGGGCCACGAATCAGGAACTTTTCTCTCTCATCGCGCGGCCGAAGCCGCGCTATGGTTATTAATAAGCGGTGTTGGTTAGATCATCACTTGAAGATGTGGTCGGAAGGGGGGGCCGTAGAATCTGGGGAGGAAAGAAGCGGACCGAGCGAGAGCTTGGCGGCGACGAAGGCGAGGGGGTACCCCGTCGCCTTGCTGGCCAGCGCCGAGGAGCGCGAGAGACGGGCGTTCACCTGCCGAGAAAGCGACGTGAGCGCGGTTCTGGGCCACGAGGCGGCGCAGGGAGTAGTGGAAGTTGGGGCAGCGGATCAGGAACTTTTCTCTCTCATCGCGGGGCCGAGGCCGCGCTATGGTTATTAATAAGCGGTATTGGTTAGATCATCACTTGGGCCGCCGGAGAAGGGGAACGCGGGGGCGCGCGGGGATGGGGCGGACCTCGATGACGCAGTACTCCTCCGAGTCGGGGTTGAGGGCGTACTGGATGTTGCACTCGCCGACGATGCCGAGGTGGCGGACGGTGCGGATGGCGACCTCGCTGCGCGGCGCGGCGTCAGCGAGGAGGCGCACGGGGCCGGCCGGCGGGGCTGCCGCACCGGAGCATGTGGTACTCCTGGTCGGTGAGGGTCATGGAGGGGGCGACGACGATGGAGTCGCCGGTGTGGATGCCGAGCGGGTCGAAGTTCTCCATGTTGCAGACGGTGATGCAGTTGTCGTACGCGTCGCGGACCACCTCGTACTCGACCTCCTTCCAGCCCTTCATGGAGCGCTCGACGAGGACCTGGTCCGCCCCCGAGAAGGCCGTCTGGCACAGCGACGCCAGCTCCGCCGAGTTGTTCGCAAAGCCGGAGCCGAGGCCGCCCAGCGTGAAGGCGGCACGGACGATGACGGGGTACCCGATCTTGTCGGCGGCGGCGAGGGCCGCCTCGGTGGAGCGGGCGGCGATGCTGGGCGCGATGCGCTCGCCGATCTCCTTGAGCTTATCCGCGAAGATCTCGCGGTCCTCCGTCGCGATGATGGCGTCGATGGGCGTGCCGAGCACCTGCACGCCGTACTGCTTGAAGACGCCGTCCTTGTAGAGCTTGACAGCGCAGTTGAGGGCTGTCTGCCCGCCGAACGTGCAGAGGATGCCGTCGGGGCGCTCGTTCTCGATGACCTTGGTGACGAACTCGGGGGTGACGGGCAGGAAGTAGACCTTGTCCGCCAGGCCCGCCGACGTCTGCACCGTCGCGATGTTCGGGTTGATCACGACCGTGTGCACCTTCTCCTCCCGCAGCGCCTTGATCGCCTGCGAGCCTGCGCGCCGCCCCCGTCTGAGAGGGGGCCGGGCGCGAGAGGGTCGAGGGGGCAGGGCCGCACCCGAGTAGTCGAACTCGCCGGCCTGGCCGATGCTGAGGCCGCCAGAGCCGAGGATCAGGACCTTGCTGACGTTGACGCGGTGCCGGACGACAAGCTTCTCCGGGGGCGGCCAGCTCATCTCGCCGCGGACGATCTGCAGGAACTGGTCGAAAAGAAAGTCCGTGTCGCGCGGACCGCCCTTCGCCTCCGGGTGGAACTGCACACTGAAGAACGGCTTGCTCTTGTGCCGCACGCCCTGCCGAAAAGGAAGGGTAAGGAAGGGCGGGGCTCTTGAGGCCGCCGGTACGGGCGGCTCGCCTCGGCGGTGTTGTCGTTGGCGTTGATGAAATAGGGCTCCCAGTCTGTCGGGAGGCTCGCATTGTCGACGGCGAAGCCGTGGTTCTGCATCGTGATGTAGCAGTGGCCCGTCTTCACGTTGGTGCACGGCTGGTTGTGCCCGCGGTTGCCGTATTTCAGCTTGTACACCTTCGCGCCCGCCGACAGCGACAGGAGCTGGTTCCCGAGGCAAATTCCGAACACGGGCTTGCCGAGCTGCATGGGGGCGGCGGTCAGGGCGGGCGGCGATGCGGGCAGCGCGGGGCGGTCACCTCCATGGCCTTGCGGATGTGGGCGATCGTGGGCGTGCAGATCGTGGGGTCGCCGGGCCCGTTGGAAATGAACAGGCCGTCGAACGGCTCCTTCGTGAAGTCGTAGTCCCAGGGCACCACCGTGAGCTCCGCGCCGCGCTTCAGGAAGCTCCGAACCTGCCCCTGCGTCAGGGGCGGAGAGAGGAAGCAATGCGCGGCGGCGGGGGCTCGCCTGATTGTACTTCATGCCGCAATCGATCGCGATGATGCGGGGCGGGCGGCCGGCCGGCACGGACTGCAGCGGCGAGTACTTCTTCGCCGCCTTGGTGGAGACCTTGGCCACCAAGTTGTCCTTGTTCGGGTCGTGGAACTCCGGCTCGTTTTTGCCGAAGACGATCCTGCGGTGCGGGATCAGCTACGCGTCGTCCAGCGTGCAGCGGGGCGCAAAAGCGCGCGCACTTTCCGAGCATAGCTCCCTTCTCGCGGATCTTCTTCGTGAGCAGGCGCGTGTCGATGCCGTAGAGAGCAGGGACGTTGTTAGCCTTGAGCCACTCCGACAGGGACCGGGCAGCATTCCAGTGGCTCTTGTCGAACGAGTAATCCTGAACAATGAGCGCGGCGATCTGCGTACGCGTCCGCAGTGAGCGGGGCTCGTCGGAAACGGGCGTGTGTGCGCGGCCGGACCTGGATCTTATCGGACTCGAAGAACTTCGGGATCCCGTACTCATCCTTCACATCGGGAGGCACACCGTAGTTGCCGACCATCGGCACCGTGAGCACCAGGATCTGGCCTGTGGCGAGCGCATCAGCTTGAGCTCCGACCGGGCGGTCACGAGTAATCCAAGAGGGGCGCGCGCACCGGTGTACGAAGGGTCGGTGAGCGATTCGGGGTAGCCGACCATTCCTGTCTGGAAGACAGCTTCGCCCGTGACGCTGGTGCTGGCGCCGAACGACACGCCCTCGAACCGCGACCCATCCTCGAGAACGAGCACGCCGGTCTCTTGCACCTACGCGGCAACCGATGGGCATTAAGAATAGAAGCACAGATACAACAGCGCTAGGCGGCAGACCTTTCCCAACCGGGAGAGTGCAGTTGTGGGGACTACGGCCGCCATCCGTACGGAGACGCCGAGCCCGATCTCCGTCAAGCTGTCAGCTCTGGTGCAAATGAGCAAAGAATAGTCAGCATCGGAGGTGGGGAAGACACGATCACGCCAAGCGCAACACCGATCGCGATCTAGCCAGCGCGACTCCGCACCACCGCGTGCACAGTGCGCGTACGATCAGGAGTTGAAACTCCTCTATAACGCGACTTTCCGCGGGACCGGGGGGCGTCTAGCAGGCTGCGAACTCCTGGAACCAAGCGCGTGTCGCGGATCCGCCACTAGGTCGCTGGGGAGCTAAAACATGGTAGAAAATCTATGCGCGAGCGAAAAGGTGACTCACCGGCGAAAGGGACCTGCGAACTCCTCAGGCTCGCTCCGTGCTGCTTCGCTTCTGCTCTGCGTACCCCGCTGGATTGAACGACGCGTACCCCGGCGCATCGGCGCCCCAGCCGCGCCCGGCGCCGACGCCTCGTCGTGAAGCCCAACGGCAGCGACTGGTGCGCAGAAAGTCCAGTCCTGCTGGGCCCTGCGCCTGGCGTTGCGCGCCCGCTCCGATCGCTGCTGCTGCTCGGCATCTTCAGCAGCGCTCGGTGGCCACGGCCGCGCGGTTCTTGTTCACTTGTTCAATCGTAGCGTCTAGTTCTCCATCATCTAGATGCTAGTTCTCATCTGAGAGTGCGCGGCGGTCAAATTACTGCCGACGACAGCCGTTTAGCCTTGAAGGAGGGAGCTCTACTGCAGATACAGCCTGTGTCCGATTGAGGAATTTAACTGCGCACGCTGCACGCGGAGCCTGCACTCGGCGTCGACCTTCGAGTCGGAGCGCGCGAGCGACCAGGCGGTGAAATCCGCCTGCTGAGCAACCCGCCGGCGGCCCGCCCAAAGCAGCGGCCAGCTCAGCGTGCTGCATTGCAGCCTGTCTCTGATCGAGGAGCACGAACGTGCGCGCCTGCGCTAGCAAAGTCGGAGCGCGCCTGCGCAAGCAAAGTCTGCGCAAGAAACTCCTGCAATGGCGCCGTCCTCCCGCGCGGTCTCCACGTCGAAGAAGTCGTCGGCCGATGTGGAGGCGAGGCAGCGCGCAGTCGGGCGCGAGGCGGAGGCGCTTCTGGACAAGGGCGAGGAGGACGGCGGCAACCTCCAGCAATCCAAGGCCCTCACGGTCATCCTCGGTGCGCCCCCGGCGCCCGCCCCGCCCCGCCCCGCCCCGCCCCGCGCCTCTGCGCCTGACCGAGCCGCGGGTGCAGGCATCCTCTACGGTCTGCCCGCCGCCTCGGAGCGCGGGGGCGGGGTGCGGGGCGAGGCGGGGCGCGGGGGGCGCAGCGCTGAACGACCGGGCGGGGGCGGCGAGCGGCTTCCTCGAGAACGTGGCGATGCCGATCGCCACCGAGCTCGTCGTGCGCCCGCCCTCCGCAGCCCGCCCTCCGCAGCCCGCCCTCCGCAGCCCGCCCCCTCACCCTCGCCCGCAGGACTGGATCCAGTACCTCGTGAGCCGCCCCCGCGCCCCGCCCGTCTCTGCTCTCTCCGTCCGACCCCCTCGACTCTCCGGCGAAGGGCTTTGCTGTCTCAGACTCGTGGTGCGGAACCCGCCCGGCCGGCCCCCCTCACTCCCGACGCCGGCGCGCCAGGCACGGTCGGATAGGCCCGTACCTGCAGCTATCGAACACCGTCCAGAAGTGGCTCTTCTTGAGGTGCGCCGGTCCTTCTCACCGCGCCCCCTACCCCCGAAAGGGAGCCGTACCCCCAGCACGCCCGGCCAGTCCGCCTTCTGGTTCTGGCTCTTCACTGTCGCGGCCGCCGCCGCGTTCGCTTTGACTGCATTCGCCGCCTACATGTTCCAGAAGCGCGTCCCCCGCCCGCTCCCCCCCCCCCCCCCCTCCCCCCCTCCGGCTGACCCGTACCCCAGGAACGACATCCGCGTGCTGCCGATCAAGATCCTGCGCGCCGTCGTGCCCCTCATGACGGACGCCCTGTTCTTCACGGTACCCGCTTCCACGCCGATCCCCTGCCCCCGAACCCAGCGTGATTGCAGGTTCTCTACGTCTACCTCTCCGGCATAACGTGCTTCTCGGAGGGGGTCACCGCGGGGGGCTTCCAGTGTGTTCTCCCCGCTCCGGTACCCCGCCCCGCCCCTCCGAACCGCCCCTCGGCTTACGCGTCCGCCGCGCCGCCCTCAGACGCTACACGGGCTGGTGGCGGCGAGCGTCAGCCCGATCTTCGTGCTCTTCAGCTTCGCGACGCAGCTTATCTACTTCGACAGGCGCGCCGCGCCCCCGCCCCGCCCTCCCCCGCCCCGCCCGCGCGCGTGCCTCGAGGCGGCCGCGCAGCTCGCCCGTCTCGGAGAGCTGGGGCGCCAAGGTGCGGGGCTTGACCGGCCTCGACGGCGGGGCGAGCTGAGCGCCCGCCCCTCCTCCGCCTCTCCCCCGCAGGTGCACGGGCGGGTGAACTTCGTCTACTCGATCAGCTCCGTCCTCCTCTCCGCCTGCCAGGCGCGCCGGCCCCTCCGCTGCGCCGGCCCCTCCCGCCCGCCGGGGCGGCTGACGGCGGGCCCAGGTGTGGATGGACAATGCGGGGGCGGCCTTCCAGCTCGTTGTCCTCGCCGTCTCCCTCCTCATGCTCCTCCTCTCCCTCGTCCGCCCCCGCCCCGCCCCGCCCGCAACGCGCAGCCGACGCCTCGCAGCTGCTTCAGCCCTTCGTGCACCCGCGCATGAACGAGCTCAAGGCCTCCATCTTCGCCATGGTGAGCCCAAGCCCCGCCCTGCCCGCCCCCGCCGGGGCCTGGCGGGGAGCCTGAGGCGGGCGGGGCGCAGGACGCGTGGTTCAGCCTCTCCTCCCTCGCCATGCTCGCCGCCTTCGGCGTTCGCGGCCCCGCCGACGGCGACGGTCCGCCCCCGCGCCTTGCTCTCCCCGCCCCGCCCGCCCCCCGAGGGCGCTCGCGGGGGCAGGCGGCGGGGCGCTGCTGGCGGCGTCGCTGCTGTGCCTGCTGGCGGCGCCGCTCGCGGCCTGGCTCGGGGCCCGCGCCTCCCGCGCCATGTTCTCCAAGATCGGGCCCGCCCCCGCCCCGCCCGCCCGCCCCTCGCCCCTCACGCCTCGCGCAGGCGCGACGTCCTCGCCGCGACGGCGCGCCTCGCGACGCCGCCCGGCACGGCCGCCGCCGCCGCTGCGCCCGCCCGGGCCCCGGGGGGGCTTGCTCGGCCACCTCCTCCCCGCGGTGCCCGGGCCCCGGGGGCGGGGTCCGCCAGCGCGCGCGCCCGCCCAGCTCACGCCCCGCCGCAGTACCCCAGACCGGCGGCTTCTCCGGCATGCTCTCCGTGCGCCGGTTCGAATTTCCCGCTGCCTCGTTTTTTCCGAAGGGCCCGCCAGGGGGTCACGTCGGCGGAAAACTCGGCGCCGCCGTCGCCACGCGGGCCGGGGGCCCGCCGGGCCCCCAAGCGGCGCGTCACGAGCGGTGCGGGCACCCTCGCTCGCGACGCGGCGCAGGCCGACGAGCCGGCGCAGCGGCGGCGAGCTACGTGAGCGAGGCGAGCGGGCGGACGGGGACTGCGGGGCCGCTGCTCTCCGGGGGCGAGGAGGGGAGCGGCGGGGGCGACTCGGGCGGCTGGGCGCCCCTGGAGACCCTCTCGGGGGACTCCCGGCCCCTCTCCAACGCCGGCCGCCTCCCCAAGCGCCTCGCCAAGGCACGCCCCCACCCCTCTTCCGCCCCGCTCCGCATCGAACCCAGCTCGCGCCGCACGGCAGGGCAAGCCGTCGGGCTCCACGGTGGTGACGAGCGGCGGGGCGCGGGTGCACCCGGCCCGCAGGCGGGCGCCGGGCCGGCCGCGACGCCGCCCACGACGGAGCCGCCCCTGCGGCGCACCTTCAAGGCACGCCGGCGCTTCCCGCCCTGCCGCCCCGGCCGCCCCGCGCGCCTGACCTGCCGTCCAGGACCTGCGCGACGCGGAGCGGGCGGCGGAGCGGGGCCCGCCCCGCGCGCCCTCCGGCTCCGCCTGGCTCCCCGCCCCCTGGCTCGGCTTCCTCGCCGAGGCGCGCCACGCGCTCCCGCGCCCGGCGCTCGAAGGCGGCGGCGCGACGGGGGCGCAGGTGCACGTGGACACGGCGTGCCGCTACGTGATGGAGACCGTGCGCGCCTCGGACGGTGGCGTCGCCGCCGTCGACCAGGTCCCCCCGCGCGCGCCCCGCCCTCCTCCCCCTCGCCCTCAGCGCCCGCAGCTCTACCGGCTGGGCATGCGGCTGTACCCGGCCTCGGCCTACGTGCACATCTCCTACGCCTCGTTCCGCTTCTACGCGACGGGCGACCTGCCGGGCGCCATGCGCGAGGCGCGCCCCGCCGCCCGCTCCGCCCCTCGCCCCCTCCGACCCGGGCCGGCAGGTGCGGGCGGCGGACCGCAAGTGCACGGGCGTCCTCTCCTACGACATGAAGGCGCGCCGCCCGGGGCCCGGCGCGGAGCTCCGGGCGCGCTCCCCTCACGGCGGGGCAGGTGATGGCGAGCCAGAAGAAGCGCGGCTGGGAGCAGCAGCAGATCGCGAGCGCGAACCTGGGGGAGAAGAGCATGAACTTCGTCCGCGTGCGCGAGAGCCGGGGCCGACCGCGCTCGATCCCGGAGAGGCCGAGCGCTCGCGCGCAGCTGCTGGAGTTCCGGCGGCTCTTCGAGACCGCGACCAAGTCCCACAACGAGGCCCTCTACGCGCTGAAGGCCCTCTGGTCCCAGGCCCGCGCCCCGCTTCCTCTCCCCGCCGGACCGCCCTCAACCCTTATCTCCGCAGCTCGCGGGGTCGCGCGCGCTGAGCAGCGAGAACGCCGTCGAGGTCCTCTACAAGCGCATCGCCACCATCCACCAGGCGCGCCCGCCCCGCCCGCCGGTCGGGTTGCGGCGGCCGCGCCGCGAGCCCCCGGCAGAGGAAGGTGGAGGCGGCGGGGGCGTACACGCAGCTGGTCGCCAAGTTCGCCGCCTCCAAGGTCCTCCTCCGCACCCACGGCGTCTTCCTCAAGGCGCCCCCGCCCGCCCCCTCCCCGGGGGCCCCCCTGAGGGGCGCCGCGCCGCAGGACGTCGAGAACGACCCCGAGGGGGCCGCCGCCCAGTTCGCCGCCGCCGACGAGATCGAGGAGAGTGCGCCGGCCGCCCTCGCCCCCGCCGCGGGGGAGGAGAGCGCGCGCGGGTGCGAGCGCAAAGCGCGCAGACGAGGCGCAGGCGGCGGAGGGCCGCCGCCGCGACGAGGACGACGACCGCCGCTCCCAGTTCGCCTCAGAGGTGGCCCGGGGCGACTCGAGCTGATCGGACGCCGCGCGGCGCCCCGCAGGGCGGAGCGGTCGCACCACAGCTCCTCGTCGGGGCGCAAGCGGCGCGGGCGCGGGCCCGCCACGCAGGTGCGCGCGCGCGGCAGCGCTCTCGTCGCCGGCGCTGACCGCCGTGGGGGCGGGGGCGGGGCAGTCGAGTGAGAACCAGCGCGCCTTTCGCGTCATGCGGGTGCGCCCCGCCCGGCCTCCTCCTGAGGAGGAGCGGCGGGTGAGGGAGATGGGCCGGCAGGTGGGCCTGGGGGCCGGCTTCGCGCTGGTGGCGGCGGCGCTCGCCGCCGAACTCGCTGCAGTCGCCCTCCTCCTCGATAGGCCCGCCGCCCCACCCGCCCCGGCGGCCCCCGCTGACGGCCCCGCAGCGGGCGCGACCTCGCCGTCCGCCTCCTCGCCCTCCCGTCCGCCCCGCCCGCCCTCCGCCCTCGCAGGCGCCATTCCAACGCCTCCCGCCCGCAGGAACGCCGCCCGCGCCCTCGTCCGCGCCGCGTACCTCGCGAGGAGCTACCAGCTCGCCGTGCGGCGGCGTGCGGGGGACGGGAGGCGGCGCGTGTCGGCTGAGGCGCGCGCGCGGCAGGCGTGGGCCGACTCCGCGACCGCCGCCGCCCGCGAGGCCCTCGAGGCAGCCTTCCTCCTCCCCGCCCCTCTCGCCTTCCCCGCTGCGGTTCGGCTCACGAAGCGGGGCGCAGGAGGGGGCGCGGGAGCTCGAGGCGGCGGTCGCGGCCGTCCGCTTCGGCGGCTTCTTCGCGGAGGCGGGGAGGTGCGCCGCCGCCCTCGCCCCCGCCCCCGTCTCCCGCGGCCGCTGAGCGGGGGCCGGGGCAGGTGGGTGGGCCCCAGCGCCGGCCCCGAGGTGCTGCGCTTCTGGCGCGCCCCGCGCCTCACCCTCCACGAGGTGCGCCCCCGCCCCCGCGCCCTCGCCGCGCCCCGCCGAAGGTGGCGAGCAGTTCGTGCCGGCGGACGCGGCGTACGCGGCGCCGGCGGTCGTGCCCGTCGCCGCCTCGCCCCTCGACGCCGCCTCCGCCGCCGCCGGCACCGCCCGCCTGGTGCCCGCCCCCGCCCTCGAGCGAAGCGCGGCGCGCGCGGCCGCCCGCTGACTGCCGCGGAGCTCGCGGGGCACGCGGCGGGGGCGCTGGGCGAGCCGGGGCCCCGCTCCGCCGCCCTCTGGCTCGCCCGCAACGCCCGCGGCGCCCTCCTCGACGGGTACCCGCCGCCTCCCCTCGACAGGTCCCGGGGGGGCCTCTGAGGGACAGGGGCAGGCTGCTGGCGGGGGCGGGGGCGTACCTGGAGGAGCTGCGGCGGGAGGCGGCCCTCCGCCAGGGCCTCGTCGCCGCCATGCCCGCCCCCGCGCCGCACCCCACTGCTGCTCCCCCCCTCACGCTTTCGCAGGCTCGCGCTGGTGCTGCTGCTGCTGCTGGCGACGGGCCCCGGCCTCTTCCGCTCCGTCTTCGCCCGCGTCCGCCGCTCCCAGAAGGCCCGCCCCCGCCCCAGGCGCCCTGGGAAGGACCCTGGCGGAGGTCACTTGGCGCTGAGCGGCGGGGCGGGCAGGGTGTGGGGGAGATCGTGGCGGCGCTCCCCGCGGAGCTCGTGGCGCACGTCTCCGCCATCTACCAGAAGGCCGAGGCCATCGGCGCGCCCCCGCCGGCCCCGGCCCCGGGGGCGGGGCGTGACGGGGCGCAGGGGAGGGCGGGGAGTCGGACGACGCCGGCCTCGACGACGAGGACGAGGCCGCCCGCGCCGCCGAGGCCCGGCCCCGCCCGCCCGCCCCGCCCCGCCTCGCGCTGCCGCGGCGAGAGCCCGTTGCGCCGCAGGTCGAGGAGGGCGAGGGCGAGGAGGAGGAGGAGGAGGAGGAGGGCGGGGCGGAAGGGGGCCCGGAGGGGGCGCAGGCGCCGGCCGGGGCCCCGCCGAGGGCCCCGTCGGCCTAAGAAACGCGCGCCCGCCCCGGGCCCGGAGCGCGCGCGGCGGGGCGCCTGCCGTCTGACGAGGCGCGGGGGCTCAGATCCTGGGCCAGGCGATGGAGGCGGGGGCGGGGGGAGCCCCCTGGCGGAGCGCGCCTCCAGTGCGCCGCCGCCGGCCCCGCCCCGCGCGCGTGCGGCGCCGCCTCGCCCGAGCGCCCCCACTCCGCAGTGCGAAGCCGCTCCTTCCGCCTCCGCTCCTCGCCCACGGCCGGCGTTGCCCCCGCCGAGGGGCCCCGGGGTGCCGCCTCCGTCGCCGGCTCCTCCCGCAGCATGCAGGCCCGCGCCGGCCGCCCCCGCCACGCCCTCCCCGTGACGCCCGCCCCAGTCCTCGAGCGGCTCGCACGGGCGGGCGCGGACGGCGCGGACGGCGCGGACGGCGCGGACGGCGCGGACGGCGCGGACGCGGGCCTCGGTGGGGGCCACCACGCGCCTCCACATCGGCGGCGGGGACCCCGAGGTGCGGGCTGCGCGCAGCCCTCCCGCGCCGCCCGCCCACCGGGCCAGCCCCGCAGGTGCAGAGCGTCGGCTCCTCGCTGGGCGACGACCCGGCCGGCGACCGAGTCCCCAGCAGCACCCTCAGCGGCAGCGCCGCGCCGGCCCGCGCCCCTCCCCCTCGCCCCTCCTCCCGCTCGGCCCTCACCCGCGCCCCGCAGGCCGCCGGCTCGCGGCGGGTGACGGCGGCGCTGCTGGCCGAGCTGCGCGCCTCGCAGCGCGCCCGGGCCCGGGCGCGCACTCGGGCTCGGGGCCCCGCGCCGGGGCGCCCGCCTTCGGCCCCTCCTCCCCCGAGTCGGCCTGGGTGCGCGGCGGCGCCGCGCGGCCTCGAAGCGACGCGGGGCGACGGGGCGCGGGGCGGCAGGTCTTCGCGGAGGACCGGGCGGGAGCCTACTCCGCCGCCGTCGCCGCCTCGCTCGACGCCGCCATCCTCGCCCACGCCCTCCGCGAGGCCGCCCAGGTGCCGCCCCGCCGGCCCCCGCCCCCTCGCCCCTCACCCGCTCCGCAGGCGGCGGGGCTCGACGAGGAGCGGCGGCGGGCGGCGGCGGCGGCGGCGGGCGGCTCGCTGGGGAGCCTCCCGCACCGCCGCGTCTCTGCCGAGCTCGCCGTCGCGCGGTGCGGCGCTGCTCGGTCCCGCCGCCGGCGCGACCGACGCGGCCGCAGCGCCGGCGGAGAGGGGACGCGGGTGCTCTCCGGGGACCCCCTCCACGCCGCGGGCCTCCTCGGGACGGCGCGCGGGCCTTGTGCGCCCCTGTTAGGCGCCCTTGACGGGGGCGGGGGCGCAGGCGGCGGACCCCGCGGTGATGGCGGCGATCGCGGCGGCGCAGGCGGTGGCCATGGCCGGCCCCCCGACGCCGCCGGCCGCCGCCGCCACTCCCGCCGCCGCTCCGTCGCCGACATGGTGCGCCGGCCGCTCGGCGCCGCAGCGGGGCGGGGCTGACGCGGAGGCGGGGCGGCCTGCAGGCCCTCGCGGAGCTCTTCGTGGCGGGGGCCGGCCCCGCCGGCGCCCGCCGCAAGTCCCTCGCGCCCCGGGGCTCCCCGAGCCCGACGCCGCCGCCGGGGCCGGGGCCCGCCGCAAGAGCCTCGCCCCCTCCCTGCTCGACGCCGCCTCGCCGCGGGGGCGCCCCGGGGAACCCTCCTCGCCGGTCCCCGTCCCGCGCGCCCCGCCCGCCCTCTGCCGCCGCCTCTGAGCGGCCCCGCAGGCGCTGCGCTCGCTCTCGGTGCCGGCGGGGGGTCGCCCCTCGCGCAGCCGCGCCGCTCCCGCCGCCGCTCGGTCGTCGACGAGGCGCGCCGCCCGCCCGCCCGCGCGCCGCCTGCACGAGGCGAGGGGGCGGGGCGCGCGCAGGCGATGGCGGAGATGTTCGGGGCGGCGGCCGCGGGGCCCCTCCCGGGGAGCCCCGCGCTGCCGGCCGCCGCGAGCCCCGGCGCCCTCCGCCTCAGCGTCACCCTCGACGCGGCGCCTTCCTACCCACCCCTCCCCGCGCTCCCCCAGGACGGCGCCTCGCACCCTTCCGAGCGCCGCGGCAGCGTCTCGTACCCCTCAGGGCCCCGGGGGAGCGTATCGTACCCCTCGGAACCCCGCGGGAGCGTCTCGTACCCCTCGGCCCCTCGGGGGAGCGTGACGCTCGGGGAGGCGGCGCTGCCGCTGCAGCCGTCGCCGGCGCCGCAGGCGCGGGGCCGCTCCCGCCGCCGCTCCGTCGCCGACGCCGTGCGCCCTCCGGAGCGGCCTCGCCGCCTCGCCCCTCGCTCTGACCTCGCGAGGGCGCAGGCGCTGGAGGAGATGCTGCTCGGGCCGGCGTGGCGGCCGCCGCGACCGCCGCCGTCCTCGAGACCGCTGGCGGCGTCCCCTCGCCCGCCCTCGACCGCCGCCTCTCCGCCCAGGCGCACGGCCCCTCGCCCTTCGGCCGCCGCGGCAGCAGCGCTCCCTCGGGCCCGCCCCCGCCGCCCCGCCGCCGCCGCAGCAGCGTCCAGGGCGAGGCCGCCGCCGCCCCGGGCCTATCCGCCCCGGAGGCGCCGACGGCCGCTGCCGGGCCGCCGCAGCCGGCCGTGTTGCCGGCGGCGGGGGCGGCGGTGCAGGACGAGGAGGCGGCCCCGCGGGACGAGGTGCGGGCGGCCGGGCTCGCTATCGACCTGAAGCTGACGCCAGGGGGGCGGCAGTGGCGGGAGGAGGGGGGCATGCGGCTGCGGAAGCCCCAGCGGCGCAGCAAGACGCTCCGCAGGGCCGACGTGGGGGCCGACGAGGCCCCACCCTCGGACGCCCAGGTGCCGCCTGCGGCGCCCCCGCCCCGCCTTGGACCCCGCCGATCGTGGTTGGGGCAGGAGGGCGGGGAGGGCTCGCAGTCGGCGCGCCGGCGGCGGCGGCGGGCGGCCGAGCTCAACGCCCTCGACATCGTCTTCCGCTCCCTCGCCCGCCGGTGCGCGCCCGCCCCGCGCCCCCAAGAGAGGGGAGGGGAGGGCGCGAGGCGGGGGGGCGGGGGGCAGGTACGCGCTGGTGTTCGGGGCGGTGTGCGCGCTGGCGGCGGTGGCGGCCGCCGTCTCCCTCGCCGTCCTCGCCGAGGCCCACGCCGCCCAGCGCCAGGTCCCCGGGGCCCCCGCTCCCGCCCCCGCGCGCGCCGCGGGGCCCCTCACGGCGCGCCCCGCAGGTCCTCTACGCCGGCGAGCGCCGCCTCCTCGCCGCCAAGGCCCGCCTCCCGCGCGCGCCGCCCCCGCCCCTCTCACGCCCCGCCCGCCCCGCAGGTGCTCGACGACGCGCGCGAGGCGTACATCGACGACGCCGCGTGCGCCCGCCCCGCCCTCCTTCCCCTCCTCCTTGCCCCCCCCCCCCCCCCGCGGCGCTTTGGGCTGAGGGCGGGGCGCGGGCAGGGCGGCCCCCCCCGGAGCGCCCGTGGAGCGCCTCGCCGCCGACCTCGCCCGCCTCACCGGTGCGGGCGCCCCTCTGCGCCCCCTCAGAGCCCGCTCCTGCGCCGGTGCGGGGCTGACGGGGGGCGGGGCGCGTGGGGCGGGCAGCGCTGCACTCGGCGCTGAAGGGCGGGGACGGGGCGCTGGGCCTCCCCGCGGGGGACTCCCTCTTCGGCAGCCAGCACGCCCTCCTCTACGGTCGCACTCTAGCCCCCCATCGCTCCCCGGCTCGGCCCCCCTGACTCCTCCGCCCCCCTCTCCCAGGCAAGCGGGGGTGCTTCTTCGACGAGGCGGCGCGCTGCGCCCCGGGCCGGTGCGCCGCCTCGCCTCGTGCCGCCGTGGCCGGCGGGTGCGAGGCGGGGGGGCAGGTACCCCGAGATGGCGGTGCTGGAGGGCGGCCTCGACTTCTTCCTCGCCAGCTTCGCCGCCCTCGCCCGCGAGGTGCCCCGCCCCACGCCCCCACGCCACGCTGCCGCCCGATGCAGCCGGCCGGGGGCCGCGCAGGTGCTGGCCGACAGGGGCGCCTACGACGCCGCCGGGGCCTACGTGGGCCCCCGCGAGGCCGCCCCCGCCGCGCGGGCCGGAGGAGGCGGCGCTGCTGGGGCTGGCCGGCGCGGGGGCGCTGGCGCGGATGGCCTCGTACTGGCCCGAGCTCGACGCCGGCCTCCTCGCGCGCCCCCCCCTGAATGCCCGCCTCGCCCCTCGCGCCGCCGCTGAGGCGGGGGCGGGGCAGGCGAGCGGGCGGGGGTTCGTGGCCGGGGGCGACGCTCTCGTCGCCGCCGTCAAGCTCGCCCAGGCCGCCGTCCTCGCCGCCGTCGTCCGCCCCCGCCCCCGCCCGCCCCCGCCCCGCCGTTCTGATGGCGCCGGGGCAGGTGGCGCTCATGGCGGGGGCGTACTTTCTGCTCTTCCGCCGCCTCATCGCCCGCATGGCCGACGAGAGCGAACGGGCGAACCAGGCGCGGTCCCGCATCTCCCGCTCTCGCCCTTCTTCCCGCTCTGACGCGGGCGGGGCGCGGAGGGCAGTTCCTCGCGACGATCCCGCAGCAGTGCCGCGACTCGGCGCCCCTCCGCCGCTTCTTCCTCGCCTCAGCCGCCAAGTGATCGAAGCCCCCCTGCAGCGCGTCGAGGCACGCACACGCATGATTGGCCATGGTGAGACAACAAGATAGTTAAATCAACTAGATATGTACATCACAAATTATACAGAGGACTCAACTTTCTAGTGCGCGTACAGATAGATGTGCATGCAAAGCGGAGGGTCGAACCTAGACTAAGCGGAGGGTCGAACCTAGACTCTGAGATGAAATGGATACACGCGAGAATGCGCGAGGCCTCGACTGGGGCTCAGCGCGGCAGTGCGACTGTATACGCAAGGAAAGCACCCCCCCCCCCCCCCCCCTGGGCACCTGAAGTGCCCGCCACTCGGAAGCCCGAGAGGCTAGGCGGAGACGTTGAGGGGAGGGGGCGGGGCCGGGGCGGGGAGGGGCGCCCCGGCGCCGGCGGGGGAGGCCGGCCCGCTGGAGGGCGGGGGCGCGGAGGAGGCGAAGCTGCCCCCGCGGCTCGGGGCGGGGCGCCGGGGCGGCGGGGGCGCCTGCTCGCCGCGGTCGAGGCCCTTCGGGGTGAGGTCCTCCAGCGCCGCCGCCGTCAGCGTCCACAGCGCCCTGCCGGCCCCTCAGCGCCCCGCCCCGCCGCCGGCGCGGGGGGAGCGGACCCGTTGTGGGTGGAGTGGCCGAAGGCGCGGGCGAGGCCGACGCCGGCGCGGCGGTGCGCGACGTAGCGGTGGAGGCCGCGCAGGAAGATGACCACCTGCGCGCGTGCACGCGCGGCCGCCGGTGAGCCGGGGCGGGGCGGGGCCAGGAGGGCGGGCGCACGAGGAAGAAGTTGCAGCAGAGGGCGCCCAGGACGGAGAGGGCGAGGAGGAGGGAGGGGACGAGGGTGGACTGGCGGGCGCGGAAGAAGCCGCGGCGGCCGGCGATGAGGACGAGGAGGGAGGTCTGCCCGACCTGCAGCTCGCGCGTCTCGGCGATGTCCGCCTCCTTGGCCGCCTCCTCGGGGCTCGAGCCCACCAGCCACTCCACCGTCATCCGCGGCGCTGGCGGCCCGGCTCAGAGGCGCCGCCCTCGGCCCTCGCCTCTGAGAAGGAGAGGCGGCGCCGGCGCACCGGCGAGGCGCCCGTCGCCGAGGTAGTGCCCCGTGAACTGCCACTGCCCGCTCGAGTTGCGGATGTACGTCACCACGTCCGTCTCCAGCAGCCCGATGTCCCGGCACTGCACGCCCCGCCCCCCGCTCACCCAGAGCCGCGCCGGGCCGCCGCCGGGCTCGGCGAGAGGGCCGGCGCACCGCAGTCGTGAGGGCTTCCCACACTTTGAGGGTGCCCGTGACCTGCCGGCGGCGTCGGGGCTGGCGGGCGGGCGGGGCCGGGCGGGGGCGGACGAGGCCGTAGTCGTCGGTGCGTGCGCTGAGGAGGGCGCTGACGCGCCCCGAGTCGCCGACATAGAGGGGGATCTGGAGGGCGACCCCGATGAAGCCCTGGAACTGCACCAGCCGCAGCGCGTTCGTGTACGTGATCTGCCCCCCGCCCCGGCCCTCGGCCGGCGCCGGCGCGGGCGCGGCCCGGGGGCGCGCACGTCGCCGGAGGCGAGGCTGTGGTCGATGATAAGGCGCCGCCCGACGTCCGTGGGCGACCCGACGTCCAGCATGTACGCGCTCTCCGCGAACGGGTGCACGGAGATCATCGCGAAGTAGTCGTCCCGCACCGCCGCCGGCTCCGGCGGCTTGCCGTCCAGCCGCCGCTGCACGATCGCCTTCCCTGCGCGCGCCGCGAGCCCTCGGCGCGCGCGCGCGCGGCGCGGGGAGCGATGGGGGGGCACCTGCGACTGCCTCGAGCGCGGCGCGGCCCGAGTCCTTCACATACTTAATCAGGCTGATCGTCGCCACCGCCCGGTTGTCCCACAGCGACCCGTTCCCGCTGACGCCGCCCCGCCCCGTGAGCGGCCGACCGAGTCGGGGCGGGGCGAAGAGGGCCGGGGGGGGGGGGGGGGAGGGGGGGGGGGGGGGGGGGGGGAGGGGGGGAGGGGGGGGGGG